>JAVDOI010000003.1:0-274259 GCA_032191485.1 Leptoclinus maculatus | reverse complement strand
CACCAAACAATTATATGTAAAAATAGACATTCAGCACCCGGATACAGCCAAAATAGAATTTTAACGGAACCATGACGACAGTGAGGTTGGCAGTCGAATCATGTTCCTTAGATCCAATCGTCGAATAGTCAACTTTTCAGGCTCACACTTTTATATTGTTGACATATTAACTTTTAAGGTGGTTGGATAAACTTGTTAGCTTATTTACACATAAACATGAACATGCTAATTCATGTGAAGTGTGATGAATCCAAGTCCATTATTCTCTCTCTCTTAGCTCTGATCTCTACCACATCCTGAGGGAAACATCAGTCTCTAGCTGCTAAATTCTCCACTACGTTCACAAGCTAGCTTCTTACTGAGCAGCCTATTGCAATGAGACGCTATGAGAGCAGTGACAGTGAACCACACGGTGTAGTTGCAGCTGAACAACTAAATGATGAGCTGAACGTCACTGTAAAGCTCGTTGAGCAGAGTGGAGCTGTAGATGCATCACTACGAACAACGCCTCTCACATTGTTCTCACATTGTCATTTGTGACATTGTTATGATTAAAATATACATTATAGCTGCTTTAAGGTGTTAGTATTTAAGTACATTGTTGTCTCACCTTGACCGTGTTGCTGATTGCAGGGTTTCTCTGTCGGTCGGACATACCTGCAGCTTGAGTATCAGCAACAGAGGAAATGTATTTTTACAGCATGATGTAAAATTCATATCATTCTGGGTGTCTTTAATGTTTCATCACCCTACCTGTCAAAGAAATATAAACGACAACAATGAAATAAAATCAAAACAGGAAAGCATTTCATTCCGATCTGTGTTGAGGCACCTGCAGCTTGGAGTGCCTCCACTGAATCTTATCCTCCAGCCAAAACCCCCGAGCTAAGCCCCCCACCTCCTCCTGCATTATCTCATCCACAGTGGCGGCTGGTCCATAGAGGGCGCTAGGGCGCCGCCCCCCCCTAGAGCTACAAAAAATAAAAATAAAAATAAAAATATAAATAAAAATAAAATTTAAAATAAAAATAAACTATACAAATTGTCAATATTTGTGTTTTTGAAACATGGAATCACCCAGTAATATGTGTAAAATATGATATCTGCGGTAAATATATGCTTTTCCTGCTTGTCCTCTCTGCCTGTCTGCTCTTCCTCTCTGCGTGTGCACGTCTCAGCTGCTGGGGCGCTGGAAAAACTGCCCCAAAGAGGCGGGTCTATAAAGCAGTTTAGCCAATGCTGAGTAAAGATATAAATGAGTGACATACAATTCAACTAAATACTTGTATGCATCGATCAGTTTGATTAGATGTGTTGGGAACGTAAAGGGGCGTGTTTGGGTTATCAGCATCTAAGAAACTAAATTATTGACATCAATAGGATTATTAACATCAGTAACAATTATTAATGATTATTAATAATAACGGGGCACCACCCTGCGAACAGGGACCAATAACCAAACGATAAACTAAGTCTCATAATTAGTGGTCACTCACAATGTCAATAGTCTGTGTACTATTACACATTCAGAGTGAAAGTGAAGGTTTAAGTTCGAGCACAGACCACATATACAGCTATTATCACAATACACATGCATAAAGTAATCACAGACAGCTGCTCTTCAAAATATAACAGTTTATTAAGTTCTAATACTAATGATCTAATCAACTAATATCTAAACTAACAACAACTATACATTCATGAGCACGCTATCTAAAATCAACAGACTATTTAAAAGAGGGGGGGGGGGGTGTGTGTGTGTGCATTGTGTGGGTGTGTGGGTGCGTAGGGGGGAGGAGCGAGGGGACAGCTCAGTTACATATGATGTAGTCTGGAACGTGGCGACGTTTCCACCAGACCACAGGAATGCGCGAGACTCAAAATGGCGGATAGCCAACAAAAGATAGCTCAACGCCAGAGCTAACACTAGCTTAAAGCTATGTGTGGGTGTGGATTAGTAAAAGAGAAGAGAAAGGAACAACAAAATAAAATAAAAGATTATGATTATGAAAAAATTAAATTTCTTTTTTTTGCTGGCGGATTCGCGGGCCACATAAAATGACGTGGCGGGCCGGATCCGGCCCACGGGCCGGATGTTTGATGCCCCTGCCATAGACCAATGCCATTTGCCTAGTGGCTGCAGCACCTGAACTGGATAACAGACCAACCTGAGCTTGGGGATCTGCCCCCTGTGCTGGGTCTGCTCGGCTTTTCCCCCTGGTTAACCACACTATGTAAAGATATAGATGAGTAATGTCTACCTGAGCAGAGAATAAAGTCACTCTAAGGCCCAATCCCAATGTCCCCCCTAAACCCTCAAGCCCTGAACCCTCAAGGACTCACTGACGTCACCTGGTGAGTGGTTGAGTGTGAGAGACTGTGAGGGCTTGAAATGGTGTAAATAGGAATGGGACAGCACTTTACTGCAACATATCATGTTACCATGAAAACGACAAAAAATATGATGTATAATTGTGTGTATTTATTTTATACTTTGTACTCCCTGATTTGAACGTCTTCCAGGCTCTTTCCTCACAAGATGAGGTCATTTCATATCATTTATTTACTAGTTTTTGTCAAAACGGATTCAATGACAAAATCAAATATTTGTTGAATAAATTAATAAATATTCTCTGATTTCAAGTTTATATATATATATATATATATATAGCCGGGCCGGCCGTGCATGCATTTGGTGCATGTGAGCGTGCCTCACTGGTTAGCTCACGGCAGCTGCTCTCATAAGGTGGTAAAAGCTGATAACGCCGTCCCGACCGACAGCGCTGTTGTTGAAGCGTAGCACCCAGCCTCCGGCTTCCTCTCAGGTAAGCTCTGTCAGCACTTTTGCAGTATTACTGTTAGTGCTGTTTGCACTGTGATCTACTAGCCGCGTCGCCATGTTGAGAGCCGTTGAGAGGCAATGGAAATTCTTCCAGCACGATACGAGATTGGAAGAATTTCCATAAAAGCTGCAGTTGGTTACTTTGTAATGATCCCAAAAGTCTGCCTGTGTGTACAGCAAATGTGAATGGGGAACCTGTGGGTTATGTTCCTTCACCTATATAAAGTACTGTAATGTTATTAGTTGCCTGCAATTATAAACACAGGATATTAATAGGATCTATTATTGTTATTGTTTTAGTTGACCTGGTTTGCATAAATTGTGTCGGGGGGGGGGGGGGGGGGAGTGACGCGAGGGAAGATTGTGCGGGCAGACCGGAGGAAGCAAGCTACGTTCAGTGGACTCAGGAGAGCACGGTTTGCCGGCGATTGCTCAGCCACGGATCCGAAGCAAGCGTTTCAGGGATTATTAGGCTGGAGTCTTCACTGGGGGGCACAGAGGGCCACCATCGGGACGAGCTGTGGTGAGGTAGCGCGGGTTCGGTGGACAAAGGGACTGCGGCGTCTCGTACCGCCGGTTATTGACTTTGCCTCGGGGATTGTTTTTGTCATCGGACTGTTTTTCGTTACTTTAATTACTTTAAGGAACTTTTTGAACTAATGGGACTCGGGGGTTTGGGTGATCGTTGTTGTAAATGTTTAGTTTATTGTGCCGATGTACGGCGGGAGCCTCACGGTTATTTTGGTTTTGTTGTTCGTATGCCGAATGAATTTTGATTTATATTAATATATTGTGTTACATTTCCCTGGCAGTGTGGTTTCTTTGGCGTCTGATGTGGTCTATCATTATAGGGAATAATAGAGAGATACTTTCAGCGTGGTTTTGTACCTTCCACCATGTTATTCAGGCAGATATAGACTCTGTAAACCTACCAATTCAGATCCGCCCGTGCCCTTCATTTTAGCATATGTACTTTTCCCTTTTTAGGTTCATATAATTAGGTGAATTGTTACAACTTCAGAGTCTCAAACATAGCTGTCAATCACTACTAATGAAGCTTGTGAACTCCTATCAAACTAGGTAGAGCTGACCAAATATGAATCCGGATTTTGTTACTGTAATAATAATAATTCCATTCCATTCTCCAAACGGCTTATCCTATTCAGGGTCGCAGGGTGCTGGAGCCGATCCCAGCTGACATTGGGCAAAGGCAGGGTACACCCTGGACAGGTCGCCAGTTTATCGCAAGGCACATGTAGAGACAGACAAACATTCACGCTCACATTCTACAGGCAATTTTGAGTCTCCAAATAACCTAAGCTGCATGTCTTTGGACTGTGGGAGGAAGCCGGAGAGAACCCACGCTGCCACGGGGAGAAAGTGCAAACTCCACACAGAAGGACCACCCAGGATCGGGGATCGAACCAGTTCGTGACAGTGCACCACTGTGCAGCCCAATAATAATAATACATTTTATTCATAGAGCGCTTTTTAAGATACTCAAAGACATTTTAAAAACATTCAAATCATCATAAAAAGCTATACACACATTTGTCACACATTAAAAGCCGCGTCGCCATGTATTGCCTATATTTCTCCTCGGATGTTTACAGAAACATATTTTAGTAAAATGAGAAGGTTTGTAATGCAGCTGCCATGTTGAAAAAAGTCAAGTTGTATGGTATTCTGGGACAATGCTTTGTCAATTGTGTCACTTTTCTAGTGTGAGCACACTACGAACTGAAAACTGCTTAGAATAATACTATGTAGTATTGAATTAGGGAACTGAGCCCAGTTTAGTTCATATGTGGTTGTAAGTAGCTGTTAAGGTTCAAAGACCCCTCGATACTGTGGGAGAGCCTCACGTCTCCCGGCCGTGACAAACACTCAGCCGGTTCAAATTATGATCAATGGTATTTCATTTTACAGAAGTTAAAGCAATTGCAAAGTGAATGACACTATGTACACTATCGATAGAAATATCGATAGTGTAGCTCCAATCAGGAAGCTTGTTACCTGCAGGATGGAATGTGATGAAGTGGAAGAACGATTCCTTTGAATCTCCTTTCATAGTCCGCAAAATATCTGTCTCAAATACAATTGGCTTAAGTCCAGCTGACTCCTCCTGGCCTCAGTCAGCTGACCTCCTTCGTTGTGACCTATTGGCTTTGGTCTGTTGCTCCTTCTGCGCGTGCATCCCTCTGTTAGGCCCTCTGCTCTCACTTCCTGACAGATTGATCATTTCACACAGTTAATTGAACTAATCTCTCACTGCACGTTTACAACTGCTGCTGCAAATCACATTTTTATAAGAACACTGGGTTCCACATGCATGCTCGGAGTCATATATTCAGGAGGGGGGTGAAGCTTTGTCAGACTGTTGTTAATTGAGACGCAGAAACGGCTCCCTCGATTACTTTCTGCAACGTTCTTGAATACGGAGGTTTTTTATTTGTCGTCTCCTGGGTCTTGGCAACCATATGGTCCCGTTAATGCTTTTATTCACAGTAGCAGCAGCAAGAGGAGAGAGCAGCAGTATGTGAAAAGTGCCATTTTTGGCGGGAAAATAATCAATATCATAATCTGACTAACGTATCAATCAGGCAAATCACTTACTGTTGGTGCTTATGACTTTCTCCTGGCAAACAACACATTCTCTCTCCCAACTTTCAGTTCCTGCTCGTTACATGCATAGCGTTGCTCCAATGTAAACTTCTTAGGTTGACTTAGTTTCTAGGTTTACTTGGTTAGATTAAGGCAACAAAAGTAATTTTCGGAAAATATTGTGGTTTTGGTTAAAATTAGTATGTTTGTTGTATAAAATAATTACACTTGTCACTCAACTTACGTATGCAGCATGAGTTAAGTAGGTAAATTACATAACAAAACTAAGGTAGAATAAGTCAATGTTGAATTTTTGTTTCACACAGGCCACAAACTGCTGACTCCTAGGTTAAAGTCCTGTTTGTTTGACCCAACCATCTGCCACTCCAACCTATCCTACGTGACTTTCTTACTCATTATAATACATCAATTAATCTGATCGTCTAATATTGACGCTGATGGGTTTACACTGATGTAATTGGAAAGCCCGGTGCTAAAGAATGCCTCGGTGCATCAGTATCCAACACTGTGGATACCTGTGGAATTGGACAAGTTGACGGTAAGAGCAAGTTGTAGACATATATTAGTGTAGAGGTGGAGGTGAAGGGGACGATGGAAAGTCATCGATCTGAATTTTTTTTTTTTTTTATAGGACAGCTACAAGATTGTCTCAAACAGGTTGTGGCAAAAAAAGGACGAGCGAGAGAGAGAGAGAATGTAAACAAATAGAGTATGCACTAGTAATCAGTTCCCCTATTTCCTGTAATACTTGACAGACTACTTTAACCTATTAAGACTAGACCTATTTTGATGCCTCTGCTCAAAAATGTCCTACCCATACTAAAGAGAGTGTACATCTGTAACTACAAGGTCTATTTGAATAATTTGTTGATGTATAATACAGATACAAGTGTGATATTGAGATTTGATGTGTAAATATTGTGTATATGTTACTGGTTAATACTACATGAAGATAGCACACAGCAAAAACTGAAAATCCTCAGGTTCGCCTGACAAAAAGCACTTCCATTGTTACTATTGTATTGGAATAATGCAGTTAACAGCCTAAAAACACCTCACAATCATAGCACAACAGATAATACGTCTTCCATAGCAATTTTTACTTTGATAAAGTGAAGCAGGCCACAGTAATAGAGCTTTCCGTACAAGATTTCATGCGGAGTGTGACAAAGTGGGTGAGAACACACCATTTGTCCCCATATTACATTCATCTATAAATCTAACCATGCATATACATTGTTTGTTTACCATACCCACCATGTGTTCCAGAGACTAAAGGGGGAGGCACCCGGCTATTTCCTCTATTTGTACACTGGATGATGTCATTGGGTCGGACCAAGTCTGGGAGGGGGGAGTCAGTAATTGGTGTCACCTGCACACCAATTACTGGAACTAAATCCTGCTGATAGGAGGCTCTATATAAGGAGATGACTTTGACTGAACAGGGGAGAGGAAGATCAGTGTGCAGCTGTGTGCACGTGATGATGTTATTTTATGATGAGTTGAGTTTTATTTAGTTAAGCTAAGCTAAGCTAAATGTTTATTTGTTTGGTTACCCGTGTAGCAGGGCACTTTTGTAAATAAAACACCTTTTGTTATTGGAACAAAGTCTCTCGTGTCTGCCTCCTACCACTTCAGAAGCCACTCCAGTCAGGCTTCACCACACGGAGTCTAGCCAAATTCTCATTTTGGATACAGCTGTACCATCTGTTCCATTGTACTTTTATATACTATAACTATATATTTCACTTGTTTTATCACTAAGCATGTTCAATCTATCATATGACAGCTGTTTGGCATAATTTTGAGCCATTTTGAGCTCTCTGGGGTGCTCATATCTCTCCTCCATGCAATTTTCCTCGTCTGAGTTCCAGTTTCACAGACTTCATTTGAACCTTTATAGAGCCTTCTGATTGGCGGATTTTCGCATGTGACACAGCGTTAGATGCGGAAGAGACCAGGGAGTGTAATGAAATGTTATTTTAGTTGATTGAAATAATTTTAAGGCAATCGAAAACCGTGGCGCGCGCCCCAAATGGTCAAAACCATTGGCCGAAATGGCAAAGACAACCTATCCTATATACCAGCACGTAGAGACTCAGTTTTTTCACAGAACGAGAGGCAGAGACCGGGAGCACATGGCTGAGAGGATTCATTTTGGACTTTTGGCAATTTTCTTCGGTGAAAACATCTAAAAGTGCGATGTGTTTCAAATCTCTCAGTTTGGCTGTGTGGTTTTGTACAGGTTGTTGCCTGTAACTTTTGAATGGTTTGACGGAGAGAAATGTGGAATATATCGCCGGCTTCTGGGTCAAATGCTAATGCTCATCGATGTATTGCTTGGCTGTGTAGCGGTTAGCTTTGTGATGGAAAAGTCGGAAGCGGAGTCCATAGATCGCCGAATCATGGTGAGAAATTAGTGATATTTTGGTATATATTGTAGTTGCTTATAGTGGTTGTCTATAGGTGTGTTTTGGAGTGTGTAAAAAATGACTTAGATGGTAGTGTTGCTCAGATGTTGCCGTTTAATCTGGTATATAGCATTCATACATTTATTTTTTTTGCTCTCGATATGTACGCTTTTTCAACGATATATGCGACGAACCCTGAGCACGGAGGCGTGGGATGGAAGAAAGCAGTGGGGACCGGTGAAAAAGTTTGGATATTGACTTGGTTTCCAATCATTTTAATTCAATCCTGCAGTGCAGATGGACAAGAAAGGAAGCATAAGAGAAGGGGTAAACAAACATGTTCACAATAAAACAATGGTAAGCTCCAATCTTAACTGGATTTAGTGAGTTGGCTTATTGGTTTAGTACTGTAGCAGCCTTAAAATGGCTCAAACAGCTTCTACAAAGTCAAGTAGGAATGTCTGCAAATCATCAGAGATGTTGGAGCTGATCATTGTTGACTTGCGGTTTCATTCATGAATAATTGCAGATGTGACATTGATGTGAGCATGAATAAAAGTAAACTGGTGATTTTGGTAACTTGGTGTTTTACTGGCCCAATTTCTTAGTAAATAAAAATATGAGAGATTCATTTTTCAATGTGCTTTACCAATTTTTGTAACATAGCCAACTAGAGCACAGCATTACACTTTTTGTGCAAAATACTTTCAAAATGCCCTTACAACAATGTAAACACAGCTTGACAGCACCACACGCACGCAAAACAATATGACAGTGTAATCATGATGACTAAATTACATTTATTAACATTGAGGGCACTATTGTCACACAAACCACACTCTTTAAGTTCTGCTTTTGGTTGAAGGTTGCATTTGAATGTTATTTTAGGCTTTTGGAATCCACAAACCTTTAGCCACTCCAGTCCAACATCAAATAATACAGGACTCAATGAAATGAGAGGAAGTGAAATGATCAGGTTCTCCATCCAGTCTGAGGGAGACGTGTCTGTGTGGAATCAATCATCAGCTGTCAGTTAACTGTCCTCAATACTTGCTATGAATTTCCAGACATTACCATGGATACACTAATTCTTAACCAGTTTCATTTTTTTATGTGAAAATGAATATAGAGGTGCAGGGGTGTGTAATGGGGGACATACACTTTGCAATGGACTGGCCTTATTAGCTGTGTTGCTACTGTTAGCCACTAGAAAAGCCTACTTTAAGGGATGACCTGAATTTCAGAGTTGGAGCTTCACAGTGAGGACAGGATCTCTGGAGCTGTGGGTCCAAAATAGGGACGGGCAACGTGGCCAGAATCTTAGATTAGATAAAGGTAATTTCATATATTGATAACAATAAATATTACTAAATATAATGTTTTTTGGCTTTTCAATAAATAAATAGTCTATATGAAACCACATGGTAAAGCCTTGCATATTTCATGACAAATGAAAAGTGCTGAGTATTTTCTAATATTATTAAAAACTTGAGTGCAAAATTAACAGTTTCAAGTTAAATTATAGAGAAAAAAAGTATTATTTCCATATACACACTGTTTTTAACTGTATTGAAGCCCAGATATAGCAAAATAAAGTACATGGATTTATTCATTCTTGTTATTCTCGCCCACCGTAGCAAGTGAGGCGAATCTGCCTGTAGTGAAACAAGCAAGCTCCTAGACAGTCTGGGAGCCTTGATCAATCAATGCAGAAACTAAATCGTCCATAATAATTTTGAATTCCAAATAAGACAATAGTTAGACACAGTACAAACATTGGAGGAGCTTGGTGTTCAATCATATGTAATCAAATACAATTCAGAAGGCCTACTCAGGGTCGGAAACTAACGCTAGTGTCACGATTAGGCTTTGCCTCCTGTGTCTTTTTGTAGCTCCTCACTCTACCTGTCTGCACTCCCTTCACCTGTCTCTGGTTACTAATCAAGCACTCCCTCATTCAGCGCACCTGTCTTCCACTCTCACCTCATCAAGCTCACTACTCTCACCTGCTCACCTGTTTCAGTCACTATTTAAACCCCTGCCTCACACACACTCACGGCCAGATCATTGCTTCTTGTTACCCCATGTGCTTCATGCCTTCCTGCCCGGTTTTCCCGTCTGCCTGCCCGTTCCTGCTGGATTATCCCCTTCGTCTCCTGTCTTGTCCGTGGATCCCCTGTTATGTCCTGTGAGTTTCCTGTGTTGTTTGTTAAATAAATATTCGTTTGCACGCTACTCTGCCTGGTCTGCACTTGAGTCCTTCACCATGCCCCGTGACAGCTAGTCCGCTAGCCCGAGGCGAGTGTATTTTTGGAGGGACTACCTAAATTGTCATTCTCACTAGTTCTCATGGCGAGTGAAATTTGAGAGGCTTTATTCGTTATTTATGTCCGGAAAAAGACTTTCCCGATAAGTAAATTTAACTGTTGTGAATTCTTCACGGACAGATCCTACGTAGGACCAACGGTACAGTCAGATCGAGTCATTGATGATGTAAGTCATCAACTGTAACTTTGAGCCTATGTGGCGTAACTGTTCTGTTTGTAGTTGTACTTATGTTCTTAAGTGCATTTACTGTCAGTAAGTGTTTGTCTTGTAATTAGCCGTTCAAATAATAGCCCAAAGTTGAGCTAAGTGGCTAACCTGGCTAGCGAGCCTGTATTCCTGTGAATGTATGTGTGTTTGCTTTAGTTAAGGGTTTACTATTGCTAATGCTTCGGTTCTGCAATTCGTTTTCTGTGTTTATTCCAGAAACTCGTTCAACATCTTTCAAAATCTGTAAAATCTGTCACCAAACACTGTATGCCAGACTGAATACAGTAACGTATGGAACAAACGGATGTCTGCGTGTTCTCTGACCGGAACCCTGTAGTGGTCAATAATCATCTTTACACCAGTCTCTCAGTGGTCGAATCCCCAACAGTAACATTCCACTATTCCCCAAATTGTTGAGGATATTAGACTATTTTGTTTGGATTATAATTTTTTGTTTACGCAATGTGAAAGGCACTATATTCATGATCAGGCCGGGCCTCTCTTTCAGTTTCACCAGCGGTCCGCCAAGATTCGTCCGCGGAAGAAATATAGATGGTGAAGCTCTTATCACTGCAGCACATGAACTAACACCCAATATCTTTGTGTGATCTAACAAAAATACTTCATTTAAAATTAGAACAAATGCCTGCTTTATTCATAGACTGCGTATTGTTTTGGGCACCGAGCGCTCACTGCTTAAACTGCCGTGGTGACATGCTGTTACTCCCCATGGCGGAATATAGCTACATTTTTAGCCGGTACGTTCCATAGCGGAATTCCTCAACTTGACATAAATGCTGAACTTGATGTACCCATGCTAGCTGAATGAACATTATAGCCTACCGGACCCTTGACGTTGTTCTTCTGCTTCCTGTGTAATTATAATATCACGACATCATGATGTAACATGCATCAATCTTTGTACAGCCATAATGTTACAAACAATAAAACTCTTGATTAGTACCTTGCATCTCTGCGGTTTCACTGTTAGATAATTGCCTTGGGAGAGTCTTCCTCCACACACACATCCCTACACCCCGTGATTGGTACATTCCCCAAAGCTTCATGAAGGACTAGTAAAGATTGCTCAGGACTAGTAGTTTTATGAACCTACTAGTCCTTGGGACTAGTACTGATTTTGAGTTAGTTTCATACCCTGCCTACTACAAGTCATGTAATTTGAAGTATATAAACAGCATGTCTATGCAGATTATCCTTCACTAAATGAGACAAAAATGGATTTGATGTGTGATTGATTAATGACAACAGGGCCCCTTATGTTATGGTACCATGCCATTATTCTGATGGTCCATTATTCAGAAACCTCAACCCTTTGGTCCAAAGCCCGTTATCTCGAAAATAAACGTCCATCGTTCCAAAGGCCATTGCTCTACAAACCATGCAACAAACAAAAGCACATGGCTAATTAATATGCAACAGTATGTAGCAGTGGCAGTTTTTATTTTTCCCATTACAACGAAGCCATAACAGGCCCTGCTCTGCCTCTGGTTGGCTTACTCTGATATTCTGACCCTAAACATAATGAATCTCTCTTCATGTCAAAACCTAACAAACCCAACCAACGAAGGCCACATGTAATCAGAGGCAGAGTGGTGGGCAAAATGGGGAAGGCCCGATGACATCATTCTGCACAATAATTAGCCATCAGCTTCTGTTTGTTGCAGAGAGAGTTTGTATTTTTGGAGCAATGGACTTTCGGAACAAGGGCGTTTGTTTTTGGGATAATGGGCCATTTGGACTACTGGGGTTTTGGAATCAGAACAGGGCAGTTATGTTGTACGTCACACCTTCACAAATAAAACAGGCAAATAAATCAAATATCCAGTTAGACCAGTCAAGAGCTGCAGGAAAGTCAATATTCACCTCCCTAAATGCATTTTTCAACATTGAGCAATGCAACAGAATTCAGTCATATGTGATTTATTGTGAGTCTCACTCTCTGTTACACTGCACTAATTATGTGCATAATCATTGTTCATCTCTTCCTACAGGAATTCAGTTACCATACAGTACAGCTCAAGTGTCATGATTAGGCTTTGCCTTCTGTGTTCTGTGTCTTTGTCTAGCTCCACACCATCCTCACTCATCTAATCAGTTTATTCAGTACACCTGTCAGTCACTCCCTCAGTCTAAATTCCCTTCACCTGCCTCAGATCATTAATCAAGCACTTCCCTCTCATCAGCACAACTCCCCTCACCTGTTCTCACCTCTATTTAAACCCCTGCCTCACACACACTCACTGCCAGATCATTGCTTCTTGTTACCCCATGTGCTTCATGCCTTCCTGCCCGGTTTGCTAGTCCTGTTCCCGGTTTTCCCGTCTGTCTGCCCGTTCCTGCTGGATTATCCCCTTTGTCTCCTGTCTTATCCGTGGATCCCCTGTTATGTCCTGTGAGTTTCCTGTGTTTGTTAAATAAATATTAATTTGCACGCTACTCTGCCTGGTCTGCACTTGAGTCCTTCACCATGCCCCGTGACATCAAGTGTACTTCTGTATTTCTCGAATACTTCTAATCTCTGAGCACCTCGAGTTAGAAGCAGAAGCACACAAGCAGTCACTGTGTGTGTTTTGTCACTATATTTTCTCCATGTCCTTAATTTCTCTGATCCTGTGAGGCTCTGCCCGGTGTCCGTCTTATATCCAGAGTGGATGCAGTGGAAAAGGTCAATGGCGCCTCGCTAACGGCCGGCTAGCCAAGGATAGCTTAACCCCAGGGGCCTTTGTGCTGATGCCATTTGCTTCATCAGCTTCCTGCGGGTCCCCCGCTCTCTGCTTTGTTCTTGGCCTACCAAGGGGAAGGGCCTCCTGTCAGGTTAATTGCACAGGAAAATACTGTGTGTTAGTGATCATAAGTGCATTGCTAACACACCAATTTAATTAGTACACCGAGTACTTGCCACTATTAGTTTTGGCTGCTGATATAAAATAGGAAATATGCTCATAGGCAGTAGCAATTTCAGTGTTTTCCAATAATCAAAAGAGTGAGGACATCTTCTTTGTTTCTCTTTAGTGTCTCAAATTGATTGATAAAGGCCAAAACTAGGTTTTGAAAAGAAGCTAACATAACTGATAAATTGTACTAGAATCTAGATGGTAAGCAAACATTGCAGAGAAGACACTTTCTTCACACCTCATTCCCATTTTAAAATCAGTCATAAGCAATAACCCTGCCTCATCCAATCTCAAAGTTAATGTTGACCCTGGGAAGGACCCTGGGAACGCATGCCTGCGTTATCAATTTTAAAGACGATGTACAGAACCAACAGTCATTTGCATAATGTAAGCTCACAGCTTTATGCTGACTGTGGGGATGTGAGGGTGAAGGAGCTGCAGATCCACATGCATGAATGCTGATGTACTGACGCAGCAAAAATGAGCGTGCACAAGCATGACAGGTAAGATCTCTGGACCAGTACTGATCACTGATAGGACTGAGGAAATAAAAATCTGACTTTCCAGTTATTCTAAATTAAAGAGTTACTTCACCCAAATCACAAAAAAACATTTTCTCACTAATCTTTAGTGGAATCTGCTATGTATAGTTTTAGTTTGATGTAAAGTTTTAGTTTGATGTAAAGCAGCTACCTCTGGATCTGAAAAGTGAAGTCAACGCAATAGTGGCTTGAATTAGCATTCTCTCTACTCGCGACTGGTTGCAAAAAGAAGTCAGATTGTATAGAAGTCTATGGGAAAATGACTACTTCTCACTTGATTTATTACCTCAGGAAACATTGTAAACATGAGTGTATGGCAGTGGCGGGCCGTGCATTTTATACCTGGGCCTTCAGTGCTGTCCTACAGTTGAACCACCTCCTAATAACCTCATGACGCCACAGCTACGGTTATTTGTTTCTAGGGGTATAACAATATACGTATTGGTAATAAACTGTTCGGTATGAGGCTTATGAACCGAACAATACGTTTAAATAATACTAGTGCATTTGGAAAATGCAGAAGCTTAAATTGTGGGAAATATAATGTTTTCGGAGGACTGCGCTCAACCCAGCAACATGCTGTCTGACACGCCCACCCCGGAACCACAACATTGATACGTGCGTGTGTTCTGCTAAACTAGCTTAGCAGGAAATCCAACAGCAGGACACACGCTACACTCTCCCCGCAGCGTTTAGGCAGCTGTTCCCTACTGATTCAAACGGGGCTAAAGCAATCGCCACACAATCCCCATTTCTCAAGACTTACTTGTAATTCTTACTTTGTTAAAGAAAACAAAACCCCAAACAGAGAATCAAATGTCCGACCCTAACCCCGCGCATGACGGGATGCTTCGTCATTAACGGACAATGCATATAGTCAAAATCAACGTAATTAACACAATAACAAACTCACAAGAACCAGTCACATATATTTATGACATGACAAATCAATCCAGCAACACTGCAGCGCTAAAACACGTATTCCGCCGCACACTGAAGAGCACGAGCCTTTCAAATATTATTCATATCAGAGGGAACAATATTAAGCATATCATAAAAATGACACCATAGACAAATGAACACAGTAGTAACGCTACTGCAGATGTAAAAACACAAAAGCACTTCACTTACCAAAGCTGCTGTTCTCTACAGCTCCACGGACCCAAATTTGGGGGCTTGGCGCTCAGAGAGTGTCGCCTACATCTCGATTAAACAACCATAGCTTGATTAAAAAGAAATTAAAACTTTTTATTTTTTTATTTTTTCAAATAATCAGCAAAACCCGAGCAATACTACTATATAAGTCAACTTTTACACACTCCAAACACAACTGTAGATAATCGCCATAAAGAACTACAATATCTGCCAAAATATGACCAAAATCTCACCATGATTCAGCGATCTATGGACTCCGCTTCGATTTTTTGAGCCGAAAGCTAGCCGCCACAGAAAAAAACAGAGCATGAACTAGCATGAGCATTCCACCCCGGAGCCGGCGATGTTATCCACATGCCTGTGCTCAAAAGTTACATTCAACAAACGGCACAAAGCCACACTCCAACACTGCGAAAAATCGGAACCGTTTTTTTTTCTGGGCGAAAATGTTGGAAAATGACGATAATCCCATTGTAAGATGTGCTCGCCTAGTCATTCTCTGTCTACTCTGTTAAAATGGAGGTTCTTCATGAAAGTATGAGAAGATGGTGGTCCTTCTCCTGTTCGACGAATAATTTTTCGCTCGGGGGTTGACCGGCGCGTTTCTCGTTTTTTAGTGGCTAAAACTTCGTTCAATCACTTCAAGAACCTCCCTGTTGCATACACGTCATTCACACGGTTCGAACAAGTGGTCATATGACAAAATCCACCAATCATAGCCCTATACAGGGCTCCATTGACTCAGACAGAGACGAGAAAATTGCATGGAGGAGAAGTGAAAACACCCCAGAATGGTCAAATATTGCTCAAAATTGTGCCAAACTGCTGTATGATGTTGTCCTTAACCAATATTAGTGATAAACAAGTTAAATATATAGTTATATAGCATATAAAAGTACAATGGAACAGCTGTTGCAGCTGCAACCAAAATGTGAATCTCGGCTGAAATGTAATCTTCAAACCTCTATAAATCAGGCATACTTCACTCAATCAAGGTAAAAATTGCTGTGGATACGTATTATCTGTTGTACTATGATGCTGCAGTGTTAGGCTGATAACTACATTATTTCAATAACTTTTTGACAATGGGAGTGCTTTTTGGGAGGCGAACCTAAGGATTTTCAGTCTATGCTGTTTTCTATCTTCATATAGTATTAACTTGTAACATATACACAATATTTCCTCATCAAACATTAATATCACACTTTTGTATCTGATTTATACATCCAAAAAGTATTCAAATAGACCTTGTAGTTACAGAGCTACACTCTCTTTAGTGTGGGCAGCACATTTTCGAGCAGAGGCCTCAAAATAGGGCTGGAGTTTAAAAGGTTTTAAAGACAAAGTCCATCCTCCTTTCTTTGTTAACAAATAGTTCAATACCACGGTTGTACAGAACATCGGTGCGGTTCAGTTCCAGTTATCTTGTCTTGTGCTTCGACTCCCTGTTGTGTGCTGATAACAATTCCTATTTTGTGTTTATTAACTTTTTGACCACGAGCGACGACCAATTGGTCGTTCAGTGGGCCGAACAGAACCGAGCCGGTACCGAAGAAAGCTATTTTCGGTAGCAAATATAATAATTCCACAACCATGTAGCATAACGTTTGAACGAAGAATTTCTCATGAACCGAAGCATGTGTAACACTTTACACACTCAAAACACAATAAAACACGATCTACGACAACATTCCTAGCCTCGTGCTAAATATCGTCACTTTTTCGCGTTCATTTGGCCGAGACACGCACCCGAAATAGTCCCTCAAAAGACGCTAATCAACCGGCCGGCCTAATGCTATGTAGTTAGCAGCCGTAGCATTCAACCATGCTTCGAACCTACAATTCCAATTCCCTCTCCGGGAAACCCTTCAAAGTTGACCGGGGGGACAGCAGCCCCCAGCAACGATAACTCAGCCAAATAATTATGGGATGGTACTCACAGTTTTGAAGCAAAATCATCAAACAGTGTCCTTATACTCCATTCTGACCGCTGAAACGGCTCCTACTGTCCATTTCCGTTGTAAATAACGTTGTGAAACAAAGTAAGGGGGGTCAAACACGCGGGGGGACAACTTTCCAGCGAGGCAGTCTCGGCTGTTTACGTGCCGGCTCTTCGGCTTAGATCGGATTTTTTCGGAAAACTAAAGACTTCCTGGTAAACCTGTTAACGCTATTTGATTGGCCACATCCAGCCACGTGCACAGAGCGAAAAAAAACGAAAATCGACCAACCAGGGGCTCTACAACGGCCCAATACACACCAGCTATTGCGCAATCCTCCCGTAGCTCGCCGGCCTGGAGAGCTTTGGAGACGGTTCCAGCTCTTCAAAATGAGTTCTAACTGCTGTATGTGATAGATTGTGCATGTAGAAGGATAAAGGAAGTTAAATATATAGTTATTTAGCTTCTAAAAGTACAATGGAACAGCTGGAGAGGCTGTTTCTCACATGACGACCTCTCGTGACCGTTTATGTCTCTTGCTCTGGCCTACTTCACTCTATTCACTCCAATTCTTTTGTGGGTGACTACTGCCATCATTTGCTATGATGGTGGGTGGGTTTTAGGCTTTCTTCTGCCTAATTTAACCTTTTCATACCTAGCCTCATTTTTAGGCTTCTGCTCGAAAATACTATACCCATACTCAAAGGGGCCTTACTCTCTAACTACATGGTCTATTTGAATAATTTCAATGGAGTAATAACACTAAGAAGGGGTTGCTCGTATGAATTGTGTAAATATTGTGTATATGTTACTGGTTAAGAGGAAAGGAAGATGGCACACAGCTCAAATTGAAAAGTGTCAAGTTCGCCTGAAGACAAAGCACTTTTTGACATCATTTCTTTGAAATAATGGCAGCTGACACTTCTAACACCTCTCCCAAATCATAGCACAACATGTCAGCAGTGCACTCTCTGCAAAGTTTGACTTTGATAAAGTGAAGCAGAACAAAATTAGAGGTTTTAGTACAGAGAGTTTAGGCGAGGTTTCCAAAATGTGCATTTGGGCACCATGTGTGCCATGTGTGCCATGTGTGCCATTTGAATTTTCTCATGTACCAAACTACATATTTCACTTGTATATTACTAATGGTGTTCAATACATCCTAATACAGCAGTTTTGGGCTTTTTTTTTTTTTATTTTATTTTATTTTGAAAATTCAACCAGACATAAAAAAACGATAATGTGATTTGTGTTGCTGGTGTCTGTTTGCTCATATCTCAGTGATAGTATGACTTAGAGAGATGTTACAGATATGTCCCTCATCTGTGTGCTGTTGGCATGCTTACTTACTTAATCTCGGTTTCTTTGTTAGCATCGAGCTTCGATTGCTAGGTCCGGATATGTGGGTGTGCACACTCCTGGCGAAATATGAATATGGTACTGTAGTAATTATAATAGGCTTTGAGTGAGTTGTGTTTGGAGCATGTACAAATGGCATCAATAGTCTTTTAACCGAGGTTCTGAAGTTTCACGTGGTATGCAACATCATTTTTTTTTTTTTTTTTTTTTTTTTTTTTTTTTTTTATTATTTTTATCAAACCATATAGGAGCTTCCCTTAAGGGACCCTTAAGGGACCCTCTCGGTAGGAAAAGGTTAATATAGTATTATGAATAATAGTGCTTTCTCACCATATGAATTTGACATAGGGCTGTGTTCCATCTTCAGCAGCCATTAACCAGTAACATATAGATCCTATTTACTCAAATCATATGATCAAACCCTTCTTAGTGTTAATACATCTTTGCAATGGTTCACATATACCTTGTAGTTGGAGTGTAGGGCCCTTTGAGTATGTGTAAAACATTTTCGAAAATTAGTCCAAAAATCGTCTAGTGGTCAAAAGGTTAAAATATGGCTAGTCAATATGGACCCAAAGTTAAGAGTTTTTTTGCTCTCTTCACGCCGAAACCCCATTCAAGTGAATGGAGAAATTTTAATCCGTTTTTGGGAATTTTCGGGAAAACCGCTGGGCAAATCTCTCCGAAAAATACTTAGCACACTATTCCCGACCAGGCCGCACGTCTGGATGTATTTTTCGCGCCGCTGTTGGCAACGCTGTGTGAGGAGAAGCGCGCCAAACTTCCTGGATAATAATAATAATAATAATATTATTAGTCCCGCAGGATTACAGTCAGTGTGCTTTGGCACAGGCAGTTTTACTGCCTTTGTGCCACAAAGCCACACTGAAAAAGAATTTGAGTGAATTGAGTGAAGTATGCCAGAATTAGAGACATAAACGTACGAGAGGTCACGAAAGGTCGTCATTTGACAAACAGCCTCTCCAGCTGTTCCATTGTACTTTTACAACCTAAATAACTATATATTTAACTTCCTTTATCCTTCTACATGCACAATCTATCACATACAGCAGTTAGAAATCATTTTGGAGAGCTGGAACCTCCAAAGCCTCTCCAGGCCGGCGACCTACGGGAGAATTGCGCAATAGCTGGTGTGTATTGCGCGGTTGTAGAGCTCCTGGTTGGTCAATTTTCTTTTTGCTCTGTGCGCACGTGTCTGGTGTGGCCAATCGAATGGCGTTAACAGATTTACCAGGAAGTCTTTAGTTTTCCGAAAAATGCCGATCTAAGCCGAGGACCCGGCGCGTAAAAGTCGCGAGACTGGAATATCCAGCCTCGCTGGAATGTTGTCCCCCAGCTTATTTGACCCCCCTTTCTTTATTTCACAACTTTATTAGAACGGAAATGGGACAGAATGAGCTGAATCAGCGGTCAAAATGGAGTTTAAGGGACACGGTTTGATGATTTTGCTTCAAAAACGTGAGTACCGACCCAGAATTTTTTTGGCAAAGTGATAGATGCTGGGGGCTGCTGTACCCCGGTCATGTTTGAAGCGTGTCCCGGAGAGGAAATCGGAGATATACGTTCGAAGCGTGATCGAATGCTATTGTTGATAAATACCTAGCTTTTACCATGGATGGTTGAAAAATGACTTTTGAGAGGCTGTTTCTGTTACGTGTCTCGGCCAAAATGAACGCAAAATGAACGCGAAAAGTGACGCTATTTAGCACGAGGCTAGGAATGTTGTCGTAGATCGTGTTTTATTGTGTTTTGAGTGTGTAAAGTGTTACACATGCTTCGATTCATGGGAGATTCTTCGTTCAAACGGTATGCTGCATTTTTGTGGAAATATTATATTTGTTACTGAAAATTGCATTCTGCCGTTCAGACCCTCTGGGAACTAGGCCATTTTTTGGATTTTTTTATGTTTTCTTAAACTCACCTTTTAAGGCACTTTCATATATGCTACATAGACATGTCTTATATCAAAATGTGCAGAACAATCTCAGCTATCTATATAATGAGGCACCAATTGTCCTAAGGCACTGTGCACTGTGCAATTTGGCCCTAAAGCTGAACAGTTGGAAGTCCAATTTTTTGAAATTCTTCAAATCTCTACTTTACTCATGTGGACAAACTGTTTTGGTGTTTGAAATTTTTTTTTTAAAGTCTTAGGTTCACACAAGTAGTGAAATATATGAATAAAATAGTAGATAGATGTATAATAAATGTCTCAAACCAAATTTTGTAATATCGTTTTTTGAGTAAGTGTAATTTACTCTCACCTGTAGAGGGACTGTCACTTTACTTTGTTGTCTGGGCTGGTAGTGCACTGCACCCTGGTAGTGCACTGCACCCTGGCAGCTGTGAATCCTCTCTGTAATATTGAACAGTCATTACTAAGTAAAGTTCTCACTCCCTTTGTCCTTTCTTCCTCCACACACACACAAGATAGATAGATAGATACTTTATTCATCCCCAGGGGGACGAGCTAACAAGCTACACGCTCGAGCTAACGGACGAGCTAACAAGCTACACGCTACACGCTCGAGCTAACGGACGAGCTAACAAGCTTACACGATGTAAACAACTCACCCAGTCCATAAGCTCGTCATAAGCATCATAGCTCGCTGTGTGTCACGCAGACTCCACTAACTGTGTGTTTACATGTCTGTAATCATAAAGCTACAGCTGTCTCAGAACGCTGCCGTTAGCAGACGTGCTAACTAACGAGCTAACAGGCTACACTACACGATGTAAACAGTCTGTCCCCCAGATCGTCACATGATGAACTGTAAGCTCGTCATAAGCTCGTCATAAGCATCACATCTCGCTGTGTGAGTCTCGTACTATCTCGTGAGAATACGGACGCGGAAGTGGAGAATCTACAGATTTCTACAGATTTTCGAAACATTTTTCTGTGCCGTTTTTCGACGGAGATATTAAAAGAAACATAGAGTGAGCGCCGCTTACGCACCGCTGTGAGCGCCGCTAACGCATCGCTGCGCTCATAGACCCCCGAGAGTTAACATAGAAAAATTATTCAAAGTTTAAAACGTAGACAAAACGCTGGACATTATTGAGCCAAATGGACAATTTGATAGCTAGCACAGTTTTCATGAACTCACAGATTAATTTTCAGGAAAATTTGGGTCTGTTTCTGACTTTATAATGGGTGTGTATTGGGCAGCTTAGAGTGCGTGATGTCACCGCTAGAGTGAAGAGGAGCTTCAAATTCTTGTGAAAAAAAGATTTGTCTTTTGCCACTGACTCCACAATTTTCACTCTTCATGCATAATTTCTGGATGGAAAAGTAGCTAATCTTGTCCTTGTCGTAAAAAACTGACTGTGGAATCCCACAGACTTACACATTTTGCACTACAGCCTTTAATTGAGAGGAAAACCAACTTTCTGCTCCATAGAGACCAATGTTAAATCTTGCTTCAAAAACATCTTCGACAGAACACGGTACCACATTTCTAAATCGCCTGTTCAGCCACATTTTTTACACTAGAGACACAATTTTAACATGATCTGTTCTTCAACTCATCCTTCCTCTCATTTATTAATATCGGAGCAATAGGAGCTACGGTTATGGGGGTTTTGAGGATTTGTTTGAGATTTGTTTCCCTGCTTTTTCTCCATGAACAGGCTGCAGGCACACAGGTGATTCTGATTGAGCTGTTGATGTTGATAAACACACAGACTCACAGACACACCCACACACATGACTTAGAGATATAGTGATGCAGCTCAGCCAATCAAATGTGGGTATTCTGACAAGTTTCCTGATTGGAGTGACATGTACACACACCATGACACAAGAGGGCGAGACGAGGAAAGACATCGCAGAGCAGGACAATAGTTAGGTAAGCTGTAAAATGTTACAATTTAGAACAATCTCCAAATGAGAGATTGCCAGAGACATCAGAGTCTTGAACCAAGAATGGTTAGACTGGTAGAGGCAAATTTCTCTCATGGACAGGTGTTTGTGATTGAGCTAATTAGTGAACACAGACACACATGAGTTAGAGATATTCAGGGAAAGATTGTTAGTCTCTCTCTCTCTCTCTCTCTCTCTCTCTCATGCAGTCATTCAGGTCTTAGATATTTTTAGAGAACCCCCTCCCATTTCAAAATAAAAGCTCCACAGAGTGAATTCTAACTGGAACACTTGTGATGAAGCCTGTCATTTATTAACCTCTGTGTTTGTGTGTCAAACATTATGAATATGTCTCCTCTCACCCTCTCTCACCCACCCAGTCCCACCCTTTCAAAATAAAAGCCCCATAGAGTAACCGTATCTTAACATGAAGCTCAGAATGAGGTTCGTACAGAATACAAGATTCAATCCAAGAGTATGAATCTAAAATGCAGAAAAGAGAGAAGCGCTATCTCAATCGAACCTGAACGACACTACCGGTAACATCGGAGTGTATATATATTGCGACGTCTTCGGGCAGTAGAAGCCACACTGTCAAAATGTCTTTAGGGATTTTCTAGTTCTATTCACTACTGCTGTCGTTTGCTATGATGGTGGGTGGTTCTAGGCTTTACTGAGCCTCATTTAATATAGTATTATGAATAATAGTGCTTTTTCACCATACGAATTTGACATTTTCAAAGTGGAGCTGTGTTCCATCTTCATGAGCTATTAACCAGTAATATATACATAATATTTACTCTATTCATATGAGCAAACCATTCTTAGTGTTAATACCCCCTTGGAATTATTAAAAAAGACCTTGTAGTTAGAGTGTGGGGCCCCTTCGTTCAGAACCGGAATTTGCGGAATTTGCGGGTGCAGGTTACCAGGTTACAAAGAGTTTAAACTGCACATGGATGCAACTTGTGAGGCTGCAGGCCTGGGGCCTCTCTTCTTACCTAGAGACACAGAGGTGAAATCTGATTGGATAAAAGCTCTACTTAAAACAAGCTGCACTGGAAGCAGAGCAACAGAGGAAGACAGGAGCTGTGCAATGAGAAAATAAGCTAATGGGAAAAATATTTGTATAAATTATAATACATAACATTTTTTTTTTTTGTGTGATTCTGTTTAGGCCAGCAGACAAGGCTTTGCAGGCCCTGACGGCCCGCCACTGGTGTTGACGCACCGTGGGACCGCGAGTGCAAGCCTCAGGATGATGCTCTTTACAGGGGGGTGGCGGTAATTTACGCCCAGCAGGAGAACGGTGAGAGTAGGGAGCCAGTCCTCACCATGGTTAACCGGAAAGAACCACACACGGCCAGCTGCAGGTTGAGGCGGGTGACCTATGTCATTACTGTAAGGGCAGGGGACATTGGAAGGCTGATTTTCCTTCTTGCGAGCAGGAGGAACCTGGTGTAGACTGCAGTCTGCTTTCTCAGGTTTTGTGTCTACTGGCCATGTGTCACTGCCTGTGGGTGGTGTCAAGGTACCGGTAAAAATACTGAGAGATGCTGGGGTTTAATTAATTCCTTCAGGGGTACCAACACTGGGGAATACATTCCAACGCGGACAATAGGTTTAAATGTATTCCCTGTTCCTTTGCATTGTTGCGTTTTCTCTCTTCAACAATTGACTATTGGTTATTTTCTCTTAGTGTCTCAGGCTTCCGAGGAGGCTGGTCGGTTGTAGCAAACTCTTTGCCCCTATTTCGACACCAAAGATACTCTCCCACAATAGCAACGATCGCCTCCCGCCCCCTTATTTCCTTACTGCATTAGTCTATCGGTTTAATAATGTTGGGCAACGATTTCAAGGAGGATTTTTAGGTTTCAGAACAGCTTGCGCTGAACTGCTCGAATCCGGTTCACATAGGTTCACTTTGTGGGATTTAGATAGACTTCTAAAACTACCAGGACACTTAGGCAGAACCTGTGGGTGGATTTACCCTACTTTAAACAACCTTCTTTTTGTTTTCTTTAAAGACGTTTTTAAAGTTTAACCAATCACGAGTCTAGATTAGATTCACACTCACCTCGGTCGATGCAGCTCCGGTGCCTCTCCTGGATACGATGAAGGGGGAGAAGAATCAACAAGTAATCTCGAGCGTTGATGGGAAGAATGCTGCAAAAGGTTATCTACTGCAAGATGATTTGTCGGTGAGAAAATGGGTGCCGCACGAAGAAAACTTTGTGGGTAATCCTGTTTTTCAGGTTTTGGTCCAATCCAAATTCAGGGAAGAGGTGCTGAGGACGTCGCACAATGAATCAGGGCATATGGGGGTTCAACAGATGTACGACTATGTTCTCAGGTATTTCTTTTTTGCATTGTGTCAAGAGGGATATCTACTTATATAAAAACATGTCATACATGTCAAATGACAGGTAAACCTAACCAGACCATTAAGCCGGTTCCCATTCCAGCGATCGCTCAGCCATTTGAGCATCTTTTCATTGAAGTCTGGAAGTAACTTATTGCTTAAAGTAATATCTCACAGCACAAGATATCCAGCTGCATATCCATTGTGCACCATTATTGTTAAATCTGTGGTCAAAGCAATGACGCAGTTTATTTCCATTTTTGGAATTCCAAAAGTCATTCAAAGTGATCAAGGTTCAAATTTTGTGTCACATTTGATTAGATCAAGTCTTGAAGTAGCTGTATACCATCCTCAGAGCCAAGGGGCATTGGAGGGTTTCATCAAACTCTTCAGTCTCTGTTGTTGCGCAGGAGAGCACCGGGTTTAGCCCGAATGTGTTTGAGCATACAGTGTGCGGGCATCTAACTCTGCTGCATATTTGTTGTTGATACCAAAGCGTAGAAGGAAAACTCAAATTTGCCATGTAAATCTCTTAAAACCCTATTACACTCATGGGTCACTGCCTTCTGCATCGGGGGAGGAGGCTGTTAAATCTGTGCTAATAGCAGGTACTGTGGGAAGACAGTCACTGGTCAATTTGACCTTACATGAGGATGATGGGGTGGTTTTACCTGATGAGAGTCTGTTACAGGGCCGGTTAAAGAACTCTCAAACGATGGGTAACTTGAAGTCTTTGTTGGTGCACTTGGCAAAGGAACAGTTCACGGAGTTGTCTGCTCTTAACAACTATCTGTTTTTTTAATGACGTTTCAATTCGTACACTGTTGACAGAGCTTGACATTGACATGGGAGATGCGCAGCCAATCCACCAGTGTTTTAACAAGCAATGGAAAATTAAATACACTACTGCCGTGCGTAGAAGATTGTGTGGATCAGGTGGGCTTAGCTCACTTTGTCAGTGAATTTGATTTACTCAAAGGCTATATAGTCGTCCCTGTTGCTGCTTGTCGTTGTCTGTTGCAGTTGCTTATTGGATGGTCATCAGCTGGATGAACCGGTTTGGCTCTGCCCTTAAGAGAGCTTCATTCGGCTCTCTGGGGGAGAAGATTATTTCTGCTGACAGGACACTGTTCTTTTGGTATCTATTCTGTTTCTTCCTATACACCGCCACACACACATACATGCACTTCACAACTGACAACTGATACCTACACTTTCCATCGTTTCATTTATGTTTGTGGCAAATAAATTACTTTTCTTAGCAACCAGCTCGCTTGTCTTCCTGTTTTTTTGCAGTCTCTGGGCCAGGCTTTGACAACATAATCCCATATTTTAGCAGAAAATGTACAACTTGCTCAAACAGTCTATCGATAGTGGAACTTTCCTTTCACTTTTCACTTAGCAGGTTGGTCTCATACAGCATTTCAAGCTTTACCTATTTAAATGAATGCGCTGTAATTTGTAGATATCCCGCAAGATCAATTCGCATGTAATCCACATAGTCATAAACCAAGAAAGATAAAGAGTAGAAAAACCCACACACGAAGGTAGGGGAGGGGCAGTGGATGGGTCAAACTGTCACGGGGCATGGTGAAGGAATCAAGTGCAGACCAGGCAGAGTAGCTTGTAAACGAATATTTATTTAACGAACAACAAAGGAAACTCACAGGACATAACAGGGGATCCACGGACAAGACAGGAGACGAAGGGGATAATCCAGCAGGAACAGGGAGGCAGACGGGAAAACCGGGAAAACCGGGAACAGGACGGGAAAACCGGGCAGGAAGGCATGAAGCACATGGGGTAACAAGAAGCAATGATCTGGCCGTGAGTGTGTGTGAGGCAGGGGTTTAAATAGTGACTGAAACAGGTGAGCAGGTGAGAGTAGTGAGCTTGATGAGGTGAGAGTGGAAGACAGGTGCGCTGAATGAGGGAGTGCTTGATTAGTAACCAGAGACAGGTGAAGGGAGTGCTGACAGGTAGAGTGAGGAGCTACAAAAAGACACAGGAGGCAAAGCCTAATCGTGACACAAACAAAAAACGGTATTCCAGCCAGAAGGCTACTTCTAGTGCCCCCCATGAAACAATTTATTGACAATTTATTGTCAAGTAACTTCCGTATTTAAGTAACTTTAATAGTTATTTCCACCCAAACCACGGTCTTTGCTAAACCTAACTAAGTAATTTTGTTGCCGACACCTAATCAAGTATTTCACAGTTTTCCTGAACCTAACCTAACCAATAAGTCTTGTTGCCTAAACCTAACTGAGTTGTTTCCTGTGAAGACACACGTTTATTTGGAAAAGATTGTATTCATGTAACAAGCATAAATTGACAAGTGTTGCTGGACTTTCGTAGGAAAATGCACAAAAATGTTTACTTTTTCGTAAGATATCGCACGAACTGCTGCATGACAATAAGTTGACCTTAGAGCAGCAGTACAGCTGTGCTTCAGAGCTTGGCGCTTTTCCTCGGGGCTTGATCTCAACCCACGGCTTGAGAACTACCTTTGCAAAGGGCCGCCATATTTTTCTTGCATTGTCTCTCTTTGTCTACTCATCCATACACCCCTGCCTCCTCTCTACAAGGTTATGTGGCTTACAGGACTTGTGCCTTTGCTCCTGATAAACAAGACATAATTCATAAACAGATATAAACACAAGCCAAACTCAACTGATGCTGTTGTTTTTCTTGGGAGAAGAGTGTTGAGTCTTCCAAGAGTTTGACCCTTGAAGTTTGACAACTTTGTTAAATTCTATCAGAGATGGAGCCTTTTTAAGTGACATTTATATTCTTCTTACACATCACATGGAAAGGTTTGAGCTAAAATGGAACAAGCTATTTTCACTGGTTAATGTCAGTTCTGTACAGACATAATGGTCTGCAACAGTCATTGCAGTGGTCTCTGAGTAGCAGTCACCAAAGATAACCTCCTGACTTAGCAGCAGGAGTGGGCCTGGAATAAAGATCATATCTTTTAATTAAACTTTCACTTAGTGGAAAGAGAGAGAGAAGGGGGGGGGGGGGGAGAAAACACCTACGGTCTTCATTCTGCACCCGTCCTTGTTATTTTATATCTTGAGGAATTTTATGGTTGGCCAAACCTGTAGAATTTACATTGCATTGGCAGATTTAGAACTGCTGGGGTGTTTCATAATGTCTCATAACATTACCAAGCATTTGCTGAGAAGCTCCACAGCAAAAGACAATACTTTTACAAGACAGTGTGGTCTTCTTTCTATTCTTTATCACACTTGACAAGTTGTCGAATCAGAAGAATGAAAGTCCAACAATAGGTTTTATATCTCAATTGTGAAATGACATATCCATTGTGGCTGATATGTGCTGGATTGCTTTTGTCAAAGGGGTTCATGTTTGCAACATACTGCACTGGAATCTCAACTCTTTGAAATGGTACTACTTGTGTTTCTGCTATTTGTTTAGGTTTGTTCTGATGTTTTCAGACTGCATGGTGTTCAAACTTTAAAATGCTGTTAATCTGTTAAACAGCCAAGAAGACACGCTTTGACAATATGAAGTGTAAGTACAGCTGAGTGTTTCCTCTGGACTGCTCCGCTCCTCATTCTGCACTTCCAGCAACTCTGTTAATCATAGGCAATTAGACAAGTACTTTCCTGCCTTATTATTCATAGTTATTATTATTATTATTTACATCCCGACTGCAGTCAATAAATCAGAAGCTCTGACAAATAAAATAACAAATTCCAGTATCATTGGCTGTCGTTGTCCGTGTAATCATTTCAACCTGCCTGCACTCAGCCCGTGCACTCATTGTGCGTCACCAGAGTCTTCCACAAGCTGCTAGCTCAACACCTGTGAATACTAACAATAGCCATGTTGGTTGGTTGTTTACATTCATAATAATAATTATGGGAAAGTGGCCTTTGAGGCAGGCCTGAGGAGATGGGTTGTCAGCGTTGCAGTGTTGCGACTTTTGTAGCTAGCTACTTTCAATGGAAAAGAGCAACACTGGGCTGGGTTTGGCTTTTTGTGGTCCTCAGAGGATGATCCACAGGGTTGTTGGTGACTCCTCTTACCTTTCCTCTGGTGTCCTCATTAGGCCAAAATGTCCACTTGGAAATGTCAAAATCTAAAACTAGCATATTGCCATGGAAATCAATGAGCAAATGTAAGCTCTCCAGAGGATGACTCATTTTTGTCACTGAAATGTCTGTACCAAATTCCATGGCAATCTATATAACAATTGTTGAGACAATTCCATATAACTAATATCACCAGCTGCTGGTACTAGAGGGAAAGTCACCAAAGTCATTACTTACTGCGCTAATGTCGGTAACACTATAACTACATGCTATGAAGCATTAGTTAAGTATGAGTAAACACTTAATTCATCATTTGTAAAGCATTGTTCCTACATTAACACTCATTAGTATGCAATTCATAACAACAGTTATGAATGTTTTATTCTTTATTAATAAGCTTGTCTATTATGTTTCGTGATTGTGTTTTCATACTTTATAAATGATGGATTCCCCATTTGTAAATGAAGTATTATATATATTACAAACCAATTATTAAGGAGTTGCAGATGATCAATAACATAATTTATGAAGTGTAAGTAAATGATTAATAACTTATTTAGATGTACATTATTCATGCATTTATATATATAATGATTTAGACATGCACTAATGGTTAGGGACTATGTTAATATGTGCTAAATGTGTATTAATACTGTAATTCATGATTAATTCAGGTAGTTACTAATCATTAGTAAAGTGTTTTGTGTGACCTCATCTAAAGTGAGGACTATATATGCCTTACAAAGCATTTCTAAATGACATTAAAAGGCCATCAGTGCCTCAAAACCTACAAAAGTCTTAGTTATCTTTTCAACAGAAAAGGCAAATAGACACAACACAAAGTGATAAAGAACATCAATATTTATTGCAAGATGCAAACAATGTACTCGTAAATACAAACCTCTCAGGCATTCATTCATGTAAAAAACAAACAAAGACATTCTCCTTCAGGAGAACATGGCTGGATATAAAACATTCACATTCACTCCCCTCATATGAACAGATAAATGGTCATCTAACATTGTCGTTATCGTACAGTTAGCCAACTGTCACCTGGATTGCTCTATTTACAAGTGACGCCGTGGCGTGTGCCTGTCTCAGGACCTCTAGTTAGTGACTTGCTAGCTGGAAGGCTAACTCTTTCTACTTCCAACAAACTAACAAAATAAACCCTCAGAAATACTTAAAACTATAAAAGTAAATTATACTCACTGGCATTTCCCCTCATAGGGCCAGAAAATGCAGCATGGAAAAAGATAATATTGCAGTCACTCTAGTACAACAGCGCCATCTTGTCACAAAACCAGGAAAAGGAATAAAACGCTACTTCCTGTCACATGTGCCACACATATAGTAGGTGAACACTGCATCATCTACACTTAACACTAGGTGGCAGTAATTGTTTCAAATAAAATACAAGTCATTACAGCACTTCAGTACCAGTACCTTAGCAAAACGTTTGTCCCACATTGATGACATTTGAGGCGGGTGTAGTGTTCTCATGCAGTGTCGAAACTCTGATTAAACACCAAGTTTTTTTTTTGACAAATGTTTTCATTGTCTTTTCCACAATACACAAACACAAACACAAGACAGGACAAGGCACATCAAAAGGTACACATAGGCACTTGGAGAAATTTGAATAAAAATATCAAGATATCAGTGGCATGTTTTGTTGTTGTTACTGACTGTTTCTCAGCAGAAACAAAAATAAAAATAACAATAGAGGGTGACAGATATGTACATGCACAGATAGATATATATTATACCCCACAAATAGAATGCTCCCACAATGCCCTAGTGTTACCAGTGAGAGAAGAAAAAAAACGGGGAAGGGAAACAAAAAAGAAAGGGGAAACGGTAGACTATAGGGTTGCAACTAAATCTTCCCCCTCCAGAAACTTCATAAATGATCCCCAAATCTTTACAAAGATGTTATATTTCCCTTTAACTACATATGTAAGTTTCTCTAGGGCAAGGCACTGAATCAGTCCCTCTATCCAATTTCGTTTGCTCGGCCTGTGAACATATTTCCAAGCCATTGCAATTTTATGTTTAGCTTCAAGAAGACAAAATATGACCATCTTCTTTTTGCTATTGTTAAGTGTACAGTTAGCTGGGAAACACCCAAAAAGACAGAGTTTTGGACATAATGGAAGTTGTTCGTTGATACAAATAGATACAATTGTAATAATCTCTTTCCAGAAATCTTGAATGAGGGTGCATTCCCAGAGGCAATGAGACAAGCTACCTTTATGTATACCACATTTAACACACGCATCCGGTGTATTGGGGTACATGCGATGCAGTAACTCTGGAGTAATGTATGTTCTCATCACCCATTTATACTGGAGAAGCTTGAACCTTGAGTTTATTGTTTGGACTTGACCCTGTAGACACATGTCCTGCCACTCTTCTACAGATTTCTTCATTTAGGTCTGAACACCATGCTATCCTTTTGTCATCTGAGGATTCTTTTGCTGCAGCTATGATAGTCTGATAAAACTCAGTCCAGCTGATCCATAATGGTTTAAAGCTATCTTTTCTAAAGAATTTAGAGGGGGGAGATTTACAGAGTTCTGTGTCTTTGTTATGAAGCTTCTTATCTGGAGATACTTCAAAAAATGTTTTGTATCTGTGCTAAACTTTTGCTTGATCTCATTAAAACTTAAAAGAGTGAGTATCACAATCATACAAATCTGAAATATTTCCGATACCTCTGTCTGCCCATAACTTAAAACCAGGGTCGTTAGTACCTGGCGTAAAGTTTCTGCTCCCCCAAATAGGTGAATATTGGGATAGGAGTTTTTTCCCTAAGATAACTTAACACCTCATGCCATACTGTCAGCGTATTTTTAACAAAGGGGTTTGCAGTGTGTTTCTTCAAAGTGGCTAAGTTTGCTGAGTAAAGGTAGAGATACAAGGGGAATTTGGAAGTTGTGGTTTCCTCCATCCTTATCCAGTGCAGCTTTGACTGGTGTTCAAACCAGTATGAGGCTGCTCGTAGTTGGGCAGCCCAATAGTATCCCTGGAGGTAAGGGAGTTTTAACCCACCTCTGTCATATGGTAAGTATAACAGGGTCATGCGCAGTCTTGAGCGTCTATCATTCCAAATGTAATTACAAAAAAGTTGTTTCATTTTAGTAAATAAATTAGAAGGAGGAGCAAGTGGGATGGTTTGAAAAAGGTACAGGAATTTAGGAAGAATATTAATCTTCAGAATATTAATATGCCCAATCATGGAAATTGGCAAAGATCTATTAATAGATTCAACTACTGACTCAGTCACAGGGTTATAGTTAGTAGGTACCATGGATTCTATTGTAGGCGTGATTTTAACACCGAGGTATGTAAAGCTGTCCACAATGTTCCTAAATGGTGTATTTAGTGGTGGAGTTAATCTCTCTGATTTTTTCAAAAATAGGATTGTAGACTTAGATGCATTAACCTTATAACCTGAGAAACTACCATATGTTCCTATTAAACTTAAAAAAGAAGGTATAGATTGTTTCAAGTCTGTCAGAAAGAGCACTATATCATCAGCAAATAGTCCTATTTTAATCTCAATATCATTAATTGTGATACCAGTTATCTCACTATTGCCTCTAATTGCAATTGCTAGAGGTTCAATGGCCAGTACAAAAAGAAGAGGAGACAAGGGACATCCTTGTCTTGTACCTCTACAAAGAGAGAGCTGTTTTGATACCATATAGTTGGTCATTACTGAAGCACTTGAGTCATGATATAAGAGTTTGATCCAATTAAGGAAGTAGTTGCCTATTCCAAAACGGTTAAGCACTTCAAATTGGTATTCATGCTCGGCCCTATCAAAGGCCTTCCGCATCAAGTCCTATCACAGCCACATCAGGTATTTCTTTCTTGGCATATATAATGTTCATCAGTCTACGAATATTGTGAGAGCCCTGTCTTCCTTTAATAAATCCATTTTGATCTAAGGCCACAATAGATGGCAAATGTTTCTCCAACCTTCTGGCAAGCAGTTTTGCTATTATTTTCACATCATTATTGATTAATGATACAAATGAGACTAGACAGAGACTGGCCATTCTTAGAGCACAGTATAATGAATTATCCACAAATAAAGCATTATATAGCGTAATGAAACTGAAACAGACATTCTACGATCAAGGAGAAAGGGCAGGGAAACTTTTGGCATGGCGTTTAAAGTCACTGCAGAATGAAAGATCCATTTTAGAAATTGAGTCGGAGAAAGGGACGACAATTTCTAACCCACAAGAAATAAATAGCACTTTCCAGACATTTTATTGTAAATTGTACACGTCAGAAAGTCCAGCCACATCTTGCACACTCCACAACTTCCTAGGTCAGATAGAAATACCGTTCCTTGGTGAGAGCACTAAACAGGAACTCAATTCCCCTATTGCAATATCTGAATTGTCAGAGGCCATAGCAAGGAGGGAAAGCTCCAGGACCCGACGGTGTTCCTATTGAAATCTACAAAAAATTCAAGGACATGCTATTGGTTCCTTTACTGAATATGTTTGAAGAATCACTTGAAAATGATGAGCTGCCCCCATCTCTGCGAAACGCACTTATAACCTTAATATTAAAGCCAGGTAAGCCCTCCACAAAGTGTGAATCCTACCGCCCCATTTCCTTAAGGTAGAATTTTTAGTGACCGATTTTTTTTTAGCTTGACTGGTTAAGAAAGCCTGCGGGTGTTGGCGGGACCAGCACCACTTTATTGTTTTTGGTGCGGTAACCCTGGGGTGGCCCCTAGCGTGCCCGGGAAAGCCGACGAAGACTAGTTGAGGTTTAGCCAGATATAACTACAGTTTCTTAGGTAGAGAGGAAACCAGGTAAGTTCAAGAATAGGTCAGTTTGAAATGTTCATTCCTCAGGATATTATGTGGTGGCATTTGCTGGCCTTTGTGCTTCACACATGTTGTACACTGTGTGAGTAGTAAGAGTGGAGAAATTTTGTTTGTTGTGCACACTAGTTTTTGTTAAATGCTAGGCTGTAATTTAATTGACCCTGATTCGTCTGGCTGGCTTAGTAAGACAGTGCTCATACTTTTCTATTATCTGTGTGAGCTTTGTGTTCAGGTAGTCTCATGCTTCTTGCAGGGACTACATTTTGTGGAACCTACTGTCTTCTCAGTGGAGGTAGAAAAGTCATGTTTAAAATTGCAGTGTATCGTAGGGGTATGAGTACTGTTAACATTATTTCTATACTGTGTGGCCTGAAATAGTTAAGTAACTACTCTTTTATAGACAGCCTAGTGCTTGGTGCATTTCAATTAAATCTCTGATTTTGTGTAGGTAAGCTGTGCTGTTTGGTAGCACTATTTCTGTGTGGTAGTGTTACTTTGTGTTACTGGTTTGGCTTACTTAGAGGGAGCCCATTTTTCGGTGTGCTACCTTGTAGTGATTTGTTTTTGTGATTTCACAATGAACTCTGATGAAGAGATCAGTGAAGGTCCTACAATAGAGCAGCTGGCTCAATGTACCAAAGCCCAGCTCCTGACGATTGCAGAGCAGTACCATGTTGAAATTGCTCAAACTTCCCTTAGGAAAGGTCAACTTAGAGCTAAGGTAGTCACGGCACTCATTGAACAGGGAGTATTGCCCCGTGAATCTAGTCAGCTTGATAAGGAGCGGGGCTTACATGTGTCTGCTGGTTTAACTGTTGGGGAGACGGAGCAAGTAATACTGAAGTCCCAGGATGCTCAATCTGTACGTTTGCGGCAATTGGAATTGCAATTTAGGATAAAAGACCTAGAAATGAGGTTTGAGATGGAGAGGTTGACACAAGTACATGAGGAGAAAATGAAGGAGCTGGAGTTGAGGTCAAGAGCTGAAACTGAGCAAGCTAGTCCTCGTTTTGATGTAGCTAAGAACCGAGCTTTAGTTTCTCATTTTGGTGAGAAGGAGGTAGAGAAGTACTTTCCCCACTTTGAGCGTGTTGCTACCACCTTAGCATGGCCTAAAGAATTCTGGACACTGCTGTTGCAGTGTGTACTGACATTTAGAGCTCAGGAGGCTTATTCATCTTTAACTGTGACCCAAAGCTCAGATTATGACATCGTTAAGGCAGCCATTTTGCGTGCCTATGAGTTGGTCCCGGAGGCCTACAGACAGCGGTTTCGAGGGTATCGTATGGCGGAGGAGCAGACATTTGTGGAGTTTGCTAGAGAAAAGGAAATCCTTTTCACCAGGTGGTGCACATCACAAAAAGGTGGTGACCAAGGAGGAACTTCAGCAGTTGATCATCCTGGAAGAATTTAGAAATTGTGTCCCTGAAGTGGTGGCCACCTACCTGAGTGAGCAACGAGTGACTAACGTGGAGGAGGCTGCTGTACTTGCAGATGAGTATGTCTTGGCTCATAAAACAGTCTTTAGTGGCAAAACGGGCGAGACTAAGAGCTTAGCCTCTCCTAGCACCTTTCGTTTAAGACCTGGAACCAATGGGTCTCCGTCAGTTCCCATCACAAAGGCTGCAGGTTTTAGCCAGGTGGACTCTGAGAGGATTTGTTTTTATTGCAAAAAGCCTGGCCATTTCATAGCAAACTGTCCTGCTCTCAATCGAAAGTCAGAAGGTACTAAGCCTGTAGGGCTAATAGCTTCAGTACCACAGCAGTTGCCCTGTGCAGAAGATGGTCCTTGTCAGTACAATAAAGAATGCACGGAGCATGACCCCTTTGCACCATTCCGTATGGCGGGTTCAATAGCAATTTCTGATGCTGAGAAGCTCATCCCAATTCGCATCCTTAGGGATACAGGAGCCTCTCAGTCCTTGTTTTTGACAGGAGTTTTGCCTCTCTCTGAGAAGACCACCACTGGTAGCAGTGCTTTAGTCCGAGGATGTGGGATGATGTGGCTTAAAGCCCCATTGCATGTTGTGTATTTGCAATCTGGCTTGGTTACAGGCCCTGTTGTGGTGGCGATTCGTCCCCAGCTTCCTATAGGGGGAGTAGACCTGATTTTGGGTAATGATTTGGGTGTTCCCTGCTCCCATTGTAGTGGATATACCAACAAACTCTGTAGTTGACAATTACCAGAGTGCGGATCTGTCATCTCGGTTGCCTAAAGTCTTTCCTGCTTGTATTGTAACTCGTGCCCAGTCAAGAAAGTATGAAGATGTGGTGAATTTATCTGAAGTGGCTTCACCTGTTGACAGTCTTGAGGCTGATCCTTCGGTAACATCTGAGTTACCTCTAGATAAGCTGTCTACTACCTCGGTTGGAAATGAGTCTATTGAAGTTAAATTGACCAGTCCTGTTGATGTGTCTGCTGGGCCTGACACACAGTTGAAGGTTGGCAAGCAACAGCTGATAGCAGCCCAGAAGGCTGACACCTCTTTGGCCAAGTGTATGGCAGCAGTGTTGCCCAAGGGTGAAAGTTGCACTACTCACGCCACTTTTTACTGGGAGGATGGTATCCTCATGCGTAAGTGGGTTTCTTCTGTTGACAGTGAGTGGAATACTACTCACCAGCTTGTTGTCCCTTCTGGTTATCGGTCGCAGATACTGAGCTTAGCTCATGACAATGTTCTGTCTGGTCATCTTGGAATAACGAAAACTAATTACATATTGAGGCATTTCTTTTGGCCTGGTTTAAAAGGTGATGTTGCCGAGTATTGCCGCTCGTGTCACGTGTGTCAAATGGCTGGGAAGCCAAACCAGGTTATTCCCCCAGCTCCACTCGTTCCTCGTGTTGGCCCATTGCCCAAGTCTAAATCTGGTCACCAGTATCTCTTGACTTTGATGTGTGCTGCAACTCGATACCCTGAGGCAATTCCACTACGTTCTCTCTCTCAAAGCCAAGTTGGTAGTGAAGGAATTGGTGAAATTCTGTACCACTTTTGGCTTGCCAAAGGTCATTCAAACAGACCAAGGGAGTAACTATGTCGAAGGTGTTTGCTCAGGTGTTAAAAGTGTTGGCTGTGAAACATCAAGTCTCTAGTGCCTATCATCCAGAGAGCCAAGGGGTGCTAGAGCGCTTCCACCAAACCCTGAAAACCATGTTACGCACCTATTGTCTTGAGACTGGTAAGGAATGGGATGAGGGTATACCCCTCTTGCTGTTTGCGATCCGAGAAGCTGTTCAGGAGTCCTTGGGCTTCAGTCCTGCAGGACTGGTGTTTGGCCACACAGTCAGAGGGCCATTGCAACTATTGCATGAACAGTTGGTTGGGGAATCTCCCTCTGCCCATAACATCCTAGACTATGTCGGTTCTTTCAAAGAACGCCTTCACCGTGCTGGGGAGGTGGCCAAAGAGGCACTGGCGATCTCGCAATTTAAAATGAAGGCTTACTATGACAAGAATACTGTCAAGCGCAGTTTCCAACCTGTAGATGTACTGGCGTTTCTGCCTGTCTTTGGTTCAGTACTGCAGGCTAAGTTTGTAGGTCCTTACACGGTTGAAAATAAACTGAATGAAACTAATGTCATCCGTACCCCAGAAAGGAGACGGAAGACTTGTGTGTGCCATGTGAACATGCTGAAGCCATATGTGACAAGGCCTAGTGAAATCGATGCATCCACATCAGTTGAGGTGTCACCTGTAGCTTTAACCGCAGTACTGCCACCTTACTCCCCTCTTGCAGATGAGTTGGTGCTGCGAGATGCTCCTGTACTGTGTGCTCGGTTGCAGAATTCTCAAGTGCTTGACGACTTGGAGAGGAATCTGTCTCATCTTTCTGGTTCCCACAATAGTGACATTGTGGGGTTGATTGAGCACCATCGTGGACTATTTTCAGATGTACCTTCCCAGACCACTGTCTTGCAACATGACATTGATGTTGGTGACTGTTCCCCGATGAAGCAGCATGCTTACCGTGTCAACCCCACAAAGAGAGCCCAGATGCAGCAAGAGGTTCAATACTTACAACAGCATGGTTTTGCTGTGCCCAGTTCCAGCTCCTGGAGCTCTCCGTGTTTGTTAGTGCCAAAGTCAGACGGAACACCACACTTTTGTACTGATTTTAGGAAGGTAAACAGTGTGACAAAGACAGATTCCTTCCCTCTGCCTCGTGTGGAAGACTGTATAGACCGGGTTGGAGCTGCACGCTTTGTGACAAAGTTAGACCTACTCAAAGGGTACTGGCAAGTGCCCTTGACTGTCCGTGCCTCTGACATTTCTGCCTTTGTTACCCCAGATCGCTTTCTGCAGTATACAGTGATGGCATTTGGCATGTGAAATGCCCCTGCCACTTTTCAGCGCCTTATGAGGAGGGTTCTGTCTGGAGTTTCAAACTGTGAGGCATATCTTGATGATGTGGTGGTTTACTCCCCTGATTGGCCATCTCATGTAGAAACCCTGTCCACTGTGTTCCAGTGTCTGCAAGATGCTTCTTTGACCTTGAACCTTGCTAAATGTGAGTTTGGGAAGGCTACTGTTACTTATTTGGGCAAGCATGTTGGTCAGGGTCAAGTACCTCTCTGGGCAACTGGGCAGTTGAGGCGAAGGTGACAGCCATGGCTCAGTTTCCGGTTCCTACTACTAAACGGGAGCTACGCCAGTTCCTTGGATTAGCTGGTTACTATAGAGGGTTTTGCCGAAACTTTGCTTCCATTGTGTCCCCTTTGACAGACCTCCTTAGTCCCAGTAAGAATATGGTTTGGGACGCAACGTGTAAGCAGGCTTTTACAACTGTTAAAGCTCTTCTGTGTAGCTCCCCAGTTCTGTCAGCTCCAGACTTTACAGTGCCATTCAAGTTGGAGGTGGACGCAAGTGGAGCTGGTGCTGTATTGCTTCAGGAAGACTCTGCTGGCATTGATCAGCCGGTGTGTTACTTCTCTAAGAAGTTCTCTGCCGCCCAACGTAAGTACAGCACAATCGAAAAAGAGGCTTTAGCTATGCTTTGGGCCCTACAGCATTTTGAGGCTTATGTGGGCTCGACTCCGCAGCCAGTAATCGTGTTCACCGAACATAACCCTCTGGTTTTTCTATCAAGGATGTACAATAGCAACCAGCGACTTATGCGTTGGGCCCTTATGGCTCAAAACTTCAACCTGGAAATCCGTCACAAAAAGGGGCGGGACAATGTCGTTGCCGATGCCCTCTCCCGCATACCTTAGGATGACACCCTTATGGCTGTCATCTTAATGAAGGGAGTGTATAATTCTATGACCTGCTGTGAATGCTGGTGTGTGTGTGTGTGTGTGTGTGTGTGTGTGTGTGTGTGTGTGTGTGTGTGTGTGTGTGTGTGTGTGTGTGTGTGTGTGTGTGTGTGTGTGTGTGTGTGTACTCTGTCTTTAAGTTCTAGGTGCTCCCTGATGAGTGATTGAGGACACCTGGATGAAGGTGTGGGTTTCACCTATATAAGCGCCTCCTTGCTCCGCCCTCGCGCTCTCTCAGCTCCCACCAGACCCTGGTCTTCAGCCAGCTACCACATTACGATTATCCTGTGTTCTGTAATAAACCTTTGGGTTTTGCATCTACTTTGGTGTTGTGTTCATCCTTATGTTGCGGCTCCCGAGCCGGTCGTAACAATATATAAAATGTATCTGGTGACTAAAGCTGTCCAATAATTGTGAAAAAGTAAAAAGTACAATATTTCCCTCTGCAATGTAGTTGGGTGCGAGTAGAAAGTGGCATGAAAGGAAAATACTCAAGTAAAGAACCTAAACTTGGTACTTAGTGCAGTACTTGAGTAAATGTACTTTCACCAGCATTTCATCACAGCGCCTTGCTGTTAAAAAAAAGTAACTACACAGAAGTTGTAACTGTAATAGAGATAACAGTGAGTGGATGAGAACAGTTCAACACTATTGTAAGTCATAATGCTGGACAAAACCTATTATCACACATCAAAACACACTGCCACAATTACAATACAGTAACCATACAATAGTGCAGCCACATGGCTCATGTCCTTAAAGTCAAAGTGCATGTGCTTAAGCGTGGAGAAAGTTTAGCATATACCGTCGGAAAAAAATGCACTTATCACGAACGAATATAATGATGTTGCAAATCAGATTAAACAGCAGAACCTGGGCTACAAGAATATGTAAGCAGTTTGTACATGCTCCAAACACAACTCAAACACCAACTAAATGAATTGCCAAATATCAAAATCCATATAGCGCCTCCTAGTCAACCCACTCGCCATATTTCTGGCTCTACTGCTGTGGTATTTTATGCAATACGCACACACGATACCTCAAAAGAAAGCAGACACTCCACAGATTCCGGACATATACATCAAATCCAGCTACAACAAAGCATCAGTGATATATGAGGCAAAGAACACCAACAGAAATCGCTTCATCAAACGATAGTAATTTCTCTTACCGTTGCTGTTTTTCATCGATATGTTTATTTTCCCAGTAATTCCATACTGAAATACGTTAGACCTATGTCCTGTGTTCCACTAAAATCATTCCCGGCATTTCTAGGTGGCTGTGGGTCCAAGCAGGTCTGAGAATCGCCTTGCATCATAGCCAGCACGTCTCACAGGACAGCGCCCTGCTGATTCTGATTGGCTAACAGTGCTGTTAATCTCATTTTGGTCAGTATAGCTAAATTCCATTGGCTCTACCGCTTCAAATGAGGTCTCAATCACTGAAATCGACCAATGGGTTGCTGAGATAGAGCCCTGCGTACTCACAGGGGGCTGACATCGAGAGAAACTCCAGTACGCAGAGAGAGTCAGAGAGGATTCTGGCTTTAAAAATAAAGCCCAAACTGCTGTATTTGGATGTATTGAACACCATTAGTGATATACAAGTGAAATATATAGTTTGGTACATGATAAAATTCAAATGGCACAGGTGGTGCCAAAATGACCATTTTGGAGACCTCGTCTGAACGCTCTGTACTAAAACCTCTCTAATTTTGTTCTGCTTCACTTTATCAAAGTCAAACTTTGCAGAGAGACTATTGTGCTATGATTTGGGAGACGTTTAGACCTGCAGCTACATCATTCCAAATAAATAATAATCCTGTAAGTGCTTTTTTTTTTAGGCGAACCTGAAACTTTTCAATTTGTGCTGTGTCCCATCTTCATTTACTCTTAACCAGTAACGTATATACTGATATTTACACTGAACAAATCTCACAAGTGTTCCCTTTATTATAACACCAACATTATTCAAATAGACCTTGCGGTTGCAGAGATATACTCTTTTTAGTATGGGTATGCAATTTTTGTGCAGAGGCCTAAAAATAGGTCCGTTTTGAACAGGTTTAATAAAACCAGTGAAGTGTTTAGAATTGTTTCAGCAAAGTGGTATTTTTGAAGCGAGATGTTCAGGTCTTAATACTGTATAGTCCTGAATAGAGGGTCTGCAGGGTGTGAGTTCTTTTAAAAGTTCAGAAATGGTTCAGCCAATTATTTTTGAAGCTGTGCGCACAACTCTGTCCATCAGTGTTTTTCTTATGGGCTGTAGAATAGAATTATTGAGAAAGTGAGCACACTTTCTATTAATTACTGTAACATTGCAACCTTTGGCACACCAAATTTCCCGATAATGGTGATGGTGGCTTCCCATTTCAGGGAGTCCTGATGAATTTGAACGGATCCATTCTCTCTACCAGAGCTGGCTGTGTTGTCTTGGATGTGGATCAGATTAGGTGCTGGAAATCAGGACTTGAGGACTTCCTGTCACCTCGTAAGATTTTGAACTTGTGCAGTTATGGTTTGTGTTAAGATGTACAGGTGTAGAAACTAAAGTCATAGTAAAACATAACTTATATAAAAAATAAGTTAACTAATTAAAACACACAAAATAAACTAGTCATAATATTATTATTTTCCCTCATTCTTTTAAAAAATCATGACAATGTGCCAACAAATGAACCCAAGGAGGTTGAGAAACGCCCTCTCCAAACCATCTTTTTCATATTCTACATTGTATCATTGACGCCGCCTCCCCACCCCCGCTCAATTAAAATGTTCTCATCATACGTAATTATGAAGGCATGAATTCCAAACTAAAGGGAATGGTCCCATGGGAGAGGGCATAGCGCGGTTAATAGGATTCTCTCTCCAACAAGATTAGAGTTATCAATTTGCCCTGTGTCACATTAATGAATCCTCCCCAGCCCGACCCGTGATAAACCAGAGCGGGGTCCGCTGCTGGGCCCTGATAATCAAAGTCTGGATCATAACGGTCTGGGAAATCAGGTGCAATGCAGGTACTGATACAGACACATTTATTGAGACAGTCCACTAAAACCCTGGTAGAACCTTACCGCTGAATATATCTGAAGAGATATGAATGTAAGAGGACGATACTTAGTCTGGGTTTTCTTATAATCTGCTCTGTTGTGGTTGAATTGACTGTGGATTAATTGAGACATCTTGCAGTAGTTTTTCTTATATATTGTGGTTTTGTAAATCTTTTCTGGCACCCTCTTCTATATCACAAGTCTTCAGCCTTTGTTATTTTATGGATATGGCATCAGGTCATCTTGCATTGTTTCACATTTCAGGTCATGTTTAAAATGTCCCATTTCATACAGCCAGTATGGAGAAATAATTTCAATTTTATCTAATGAATTCAAATCTTTCAGGTAATCATTAAATATGTACTGTTATTTGTTTCTTTCTTAGTGACACTTTTGAAGATTAGAAAATGTCCAAATTTAGTGCCGCCCAGTGGTAGTAAACAAGTCGTCTGGTGATCTAACTCACAGTTTATGAGATGGGTGGGCTGCAACCTGCAAAATGTACTGCAAAAATGTATTGGGATTTTCCCTCATTTGTTTTTACATTTTACAAACAACAATTACAACAGAACCACTTAGTTAGGTTCAAGAAAAACATAATTGTTGGGTTTAAGATACTACACAAACTAAGTAAAATATGTACGTAAACAACGTAACATAAGAACGAAAAACACGTCACTTACGTCAACAACAACAACACACCAGTCTCAAACAACACCTGTGCATCCAAAATTACTTAAAGTTATTGTGTAATTCATGTTGCATTTGATAAGATACTGGACTACCTGTACTTCTTGCGGGGGGGGGGGGACTCATCCCCACCAGAGATTAGTCCAATGAGGGTGGTGTCATCCGCAAACTTCAGGAGCTTGATGGACTGGTGACTAGAGGTGCAGCTGTTTATGTACAGGGAGAAGAGCAGAGGGGAAAGAACGCAGCCTTGTGTTTTCCCAGCTTCACGTGCTGCTTCCTGTCAGACAGAAGGTCTGTGATCCACTTGCAGGTGGAGTCGGGCACGTGCAGCTGGGAGAGCTTGTAATGCAGCAGAGATGGGTGATGGGATATAATGAATGATATAACTTTTCCAGCCTTGAATCCACCTGTCAATATTTAGTCATATTTCAGGATTAGAGAGGGCCTGTATTGAGAGCACAGTGTACAGTGATCTCCGTCCTGCTCCTCTGGATTACCAAGAGTATAATAACAGTCAGTTAATTACTTTCACAAGAGCCTCAAGGCATCATGTCTCCACTGCTGCTAATACACATGTAATGCTCTAAATTTACGTAATGCTCTAAATTGACTGCTGTCTACTCCTCTGTAACAAATATCAAAATGCAGAATGCTGGCTGGGAGCAGAGCTTTCCAGCTTATCAAATGTTACTGTATTGTATTTCATTAGATCAGATAAAAATCTATCGCAGAGGATGTTGCAGTGTTTTATACCCATGATTTACTATGGTAGTGTTTGCCTGACTAGAGTGCTGCAATATTGCTATTGTTTATGACCTTTTGGAGTACTTTTGTCTGTTAGCCTTGGATCAGTGTGTATGTATGTGAATCAAAGGTTAGACATTGTAGTTATATGAGCCGCAGTGTTGTTTTAAGGAGTATGTTTGGGAATACATTGCATGATTTTAACCACCAAGTGGTCCCTGTTACTGAGCAGTAAGATAAGTACAAGTTGGAGAAGAAGTATTCTTCTGCTATTGTTGTTGTTATTTGCTGTAGCAACACAGGTCCCATTTAGAGTATGCTTTAGGGTAGACCTAGGCATTGTACGGCCCGCGGGCCATATCCGCGGGACGTCAATGGGAAATTAGGAATAAAACATAAATAATTGTACATCATGCACGGAATATAGCTGCATTGCTTTCATTTTGAAGGAGACTATTGCTGTTTTTAATCTCAATTTACATATTGAGATTTACAGAGCATCACTGCAATCCCAATAATAATAATAGTAGTGTTGCCAGCGGGAATCGGACCGGTATATTTGCCGCGATTCTGGCACGTAATTCATCCCGAGTCTCAGCCGAGTCGGTAACCGGACAATAACAACAAAGTGAAAAGTGCACGTTGAATGCAGCAGGTTCCAGACATTACCATTACCAAAGTTACCACCGATAGCACATGACAGGTAAGCAGAGAGAACTGGCATCCCTGTTGTGTAGTAAAGTTAGAGAGTGACCCTGCACAAGAGCTGCCCTGCTGGGTGATGTGATGAGTAGGATGGTGATAATCCCATCAAGAGCACCTAATCACCTGGAGTTCCTGGCTTTCCTGTTCAAAGGTGGTGCTCAATATGGGGACATAATCTTACATATGTCATCCAACAATCTCTCTTGTGACACTGTTCAGTGTCATGCTCAGCTTGCAGGTCATCTTGGACGGCATTGTTGGCTAATAAAGCTGATTCTGATTGTGATTCTATGATTTACTTCAAATCTCCACTACACCTGACCTGACAGCAGTTCTTCACTCAAAGACCCAGCATCACTGTACCCAATAGGAGGAATTTACCGATGAGTAGGGCTAGGTATCACTCCTCGTTAGCTTTAAGGTATCGACCGAAATAACCCCATGTAAACTCCTCCAGTCGATCGATCCTTTTTGTGCCCAGAAAATAAAATACTTTTAATATACTATAATATGTCATAAAAAGTCATAGTATAGTATGTCATAATATAATATTTTGAAAAGTCATTGAATATTATAGTATAGTGTATGGTTTAGTCATATTCGTATCACTTGAAGCTTAATGGTATTGGTAGTGGCATAGTAAGCTTTTAAACAATATCCAGACCTACTGAATGAAATGTAGTAGTAATCAAATATCTAACTGCGGTTTAAAGTTTACAGCTAAGAGTTCCTTAATGGGGAAAAAAATCCTGCATTGTTGGAAGGGTCTTTTTACTATAAATGGACATATTTACCATAAGAATCATACGGGCGGACAGGACAACGGAGAGCGGTAAGAGGAAGGGAGGAGGTCTGGCAGTGTTTGTTGCAGAACAACATCAGCGGGGTCTGGAAGGGCCTCAAGGCGATGTCTGGATACAAGGGGCCCAACCAACAGCCTACGGGGGACCAAAAGTGGGTGAATGACCTGAACTTATTCTTCAACAGATTCGATCAGTCATCCACCCGTCCTCCCTGCTGCTGCAACCTCCATTGTCTACACCCCCGGTAGATTGCCCCCTCTCCTCCTCCACCCCCTTCCCCACAACACTCGGCTCCCCCCCACACTCCTCATACACCACACCCCATGACCAGCGCCCCACCCCCCCTACAACAACCTATGGCACACCGCCCCCACCCCCCAACTTGTCCTTCACAACTTTCAAGGTGAGAAAAGAACTGCGAAAGATCATGGTGAGAAAGGCCACGGGTCCAGACGGCATCAGCTCAAGGCTCCTCAGGTCCAGTGCAGACCAGCTGTGCGGGATAGTGGAGCACGTCTTCAACTTGAGCTTGAAGCTGGGGAGAGTACCACAGCTGTGGAAAACATCCTGCGTGGTACCAGTCCCAAAGACCCCGCGACCCAAGGACTTCAACAGCTTCAGACCGGTGGCGTTAACATCCCACCTGATGAAGACGCTAGAGAGGCTGGTCCTTGGGCATCTCCGCCCCCTGGTGAGCTCATCTCTGGACCCACTCCAATTCGCCTACCAATCTGGCATCGGGGTGGATGACGCTGTCGTCTACCTGCTACACAGATGCCTTTCTCATCTGGAAAAGGCTGGAAGCACTGTGAGAATCATGTTCTTTGATTTCTCCAGTGCCTTCAACACCATCCAGCCGTTGCTTCTGAGGGAGAAGCTGGAGCAGACCGGGGTGGACCACCACCTCACTGCATGGATCCTGGACTACCTCACCAACCGTCCACAGTATGTGCGGATACGGGAGTGTGAGTCTGACCTGGTGTCCTGCAGCACAGGGGCCCCACAAGGAACCGTCCTAGCTCCATTCCTCTTCACCATTTACACCTCAGACTTCACACACAACTCTCCTAACTGCCACCTGCAGTTAGGAGAGTTCTCCGACGACTCTGCAATCGTCGGCCTCATTTCCGCCGATGATGACAGGGAATACAGGGAACTGAACCAAGCCTTCATAGGATGGTGCCAGCAGAACCGCCTCCAGATCAACTCTATAAAAAGGGTCAGAGCAGACTCTATCTGCTGAGGAGACTCAGGTCCTTTGGAGTGCAGGGAGCACTCCTGAGGACCTTCTTTGACTCCGTGGTGGCATCAGCCATCTTCTATGGAGTGGTCTGCTGGGGCAGCAGCATCTCGACGGCTGACAGGAACAGACTCAACAAACTGATCAAGAAGGCCAGCAGTGTGCTGGGGTGTCCACTGGATACGGTGGAGGTGGTGGGAGACAGGAGGATGATCGCTAAACTATCATCCCTGATGAGCAACACCTCCCACCCCATGCGGGACGCCCTGGCAGCTCTGTGCAGCTCCTTCAGCCACCGGCTGATTCACCCCCGGTGTGTGAAGGAGAGGTACCGCAGGTCCTTCCTTCCTGCTGCTGTCAGGCTGCACAACCAGCTGTGCTCCCAGTAGACCACCAAACACTAATAATCTGTTCAATAATTACTCTGTGCAATACACAATACTGTGTCTGTATATATAATATTCTATTCTTTTTATTTTATTTTTAATTTTTGAGTTTATTGTTGATTTTTTTGTGCTTTTTGTACTTTTTTTGTATAGTTGATATTCTTTACTGTTTAAAACTCTTTGTAACCTGGTAACCTGCACCCGCAAATTCCGCAAATTCCGGTTCTGAACGAAGGGGCCCCACACTCTAACTACAAGGTCTTTTTTAATAATTCCAAGGGATTATTAACACTAAGAATGGTTTGCTCATATGAATAGAGTAAATATTATGTATATATTACTGGTTAATAGCAGATGAAGATGGAACACAGCTCCACTTTGAAAATGTCAAATTCGTATGGTGAAAAAGCACTATTATTCATAATACGATATTAAATGAGGCTCAGTAAAGCCTAGAACCACCCACCATCATAGCAAACGACAGCAGTAGTGAATAGAAAAAGAATTTGAGTGAATTGAGTGAAGTATGCCAGAATTAGAGACATAAATGTTATGCGGGGTCACGAGAGGTCGTCATGTGAGAAACAGCCTCTCCAGCTGTTCCATTGTACTTTTACAACCTAAATAACTATATATTTAACTTCCTTTATCCTTCTACATGCACAATCTATCACATACAGCAGTTAGAAATCATTTTGGAGAGCTGGAACCGTCTCCAAAGCCTCTCCAGGCCGGCGACCTACGGGAGAATTGCGCAATAGCTGGTGTGTATTGCGCCGTTGTAGAGCTCCTGGTTGGTCGATTTTCGTTTTTTTTGCTCTGTGCACGTGTCTGGTGTGGCCAATCGAATGGCGTTAACAGATTTACCAGGAAGTCTTTAGTTTTCCGAAAAATGCCGATCTACGCCGAGGACCCGGCGCGTAAAAGTCGCGAGACTGCCTCGCTGGAATGTTGTCCCCCAGCTTATTTGACCCCCCTTTCTTTATTTCACAACTTTATTAGAACGGAAATGGGACAGAATGAGGTGAATCAGCGGTCAAAATGGAGTTTAAGGACACGGTTTGATGATTTTGCTTCAAAAACGTGAGTACCGACCCAGAATATTTTTGGCAAAGTGATAGATGCTGGGGGCTGCTGTACCCCGGTAATGTTTGAAGCGTGTCCCGGAGAGGAAATCCGAGATATATACGTTCGAAGCGTGATCGAATGCTATTGTTGCTAAATACCTAGCTTTACCATGGACGGTTGAAAAACGACTTTTGAGAGGCTATTTCTGATGCGTGTCTCGGCCAAAATGAACGAGAAAAGTGACGATATTTAGCACGAGGCTAGCAATGTTGTCGAAGATCGTGTTTTATTGTGTTTTGAGTGTGTAAAGTGTTACACATTGTGGAGGATTTCAGTATTAAAGATAGAATTAGTGGGATTTTAGTATTAGAATTAGTTTAGTATGATGATTAGCACCTCTTATGGTGAATAGAAGTGTCAAAATAATAAGAATGTTACGATGGGTTAAAGAGTTGCAATATATTTATCTATGAGATGTATTATCTTTACAGTATGTGTATAGGAAGCATCGTGGAAATGCCGCACATATGCTTGTAAAAAGTGTCAAAGTATCAGGAAGTACCAGAATACTTATCAAGTGTATAGTGTGTTTACAATATGTTTACTATAGGAGTGTTGAACCATAAGAGACAATTATTGGATGTATTATTAATGAATGTATTAATCTGTAAGAATAGTCGATAGGGATAGACAGGGATTTTAAGTCGGGCTTTAACAGAGGACACCAGGATTAGAGCGAGGACCCAAGAGGGACCCAAGAAGGAGCTACAGACGGAGACCAATAGGAGACGACGAGGGAGTCAGCTGACTAAGGCTAGGAGGAGTCAGCTGGATTTAGGCCAATAGAATTTGAGACAGATATTTTACGGACTATGAAAGGAGATTCAAATGGGTCTTTCAGTCTCTTCATCACATTTCGTCCTTCAGGTAACAAGCTTCCTGTTTGGAGTGTGTGTGAAAGCTGTTCTCGAGAGCATTTTACTATCGATAGTTAATTCAGATTGCATTTGATATTAAATACATGTTTTATTTTGAAACCTGAATTCAGCGAACTTATTTTTGGCGCACATGCGCAGTAACTAGTAAACAAACCAGGCCAGCGCTGGACTCCTGTTCATATTATAGCCTCAACAACATGCTTCGATTCATGGGAGATTCTTCGTTCAAACGGTATGCTGCATTTTTGTGGAAATATTATATTTGTTACTGAAAATTGCATTCTGCGGTTCAGCTGAACCGGAAATTCGCCCTCCCCCGCCCCCACACCGACCCCCGGGGGCCGGTACAGGTTGCATTGGTTAATATTTATATTACTTGTCACTCTATCTTGTGTGCACTGTCCACTTGCTGCTGTGATCCTGTAAATTTCCCCACTGCGGGACTAATAAAGGATTATCTTATCTTATCTTATTTTATAAGGTAGAAGCTTATTTTTTCCATGGTTTGTTTCCCGGTGGGACCAAAGTGAAGTGAAAGTGAAGGACTCGTAACTTTCAGCCTCTCAGATTTCGTCTGTCACTCAACATAACGGCAAGAAAGAAGTGTATTTTCTGTAGATAAGTATTGTGAGGAATTTAAGTTTTAAAGCGCTCCAAATTAGGGATATTATGTGATACAGTGTATTTACTTGTAGGAGTGTGTTTGAGTGTCTGATCAGGTTTGAGGAATGTGCTGAGAGCGGGGGATGGAAGAAGTGGCTGGCTGAGGTGTTGGGCCAAATCCCAATGTCCCCCCTTACGGACTCACGGACTTTGAGGCGCGCTCCCGCGAAGTCCGTGAGGGTTTAGGGATGTCCCACTGTCAAATCGTCAAGTGTTTGAGGGCTCTCTCGCAGACATTTTGAGCCCTTTATGAACCCTTTCCGTAAGTCAGCATGGTATGCTGACTTAGCCTAAAGGAATTACCCACAAATCATTGCAATGTGACGTTAAACACGGGGTAACCAGTGGACGCATGGTGATGTAAAAAAAAAGGTAAACAAAGAGGACGGCTCACGTGTGTTCAGCCTGTCATAATACATTTACTCAGAAACATTAAGGGTTAAAGATGGAACTAAAAATAAACATGAAATCAGAAGATATTTATTTATTTATTCATCAGATATTTTATTTTGTCATTGAAGCTGTTTTGACAAAAACGAGTAAATAGATTATATGAAGTTACTTCTCATCTCATGAGGAAAGAGCCTGGAAGACGTTCAAATCAGGGAGTACAACGTATGAAATAAATACCTACAAATATACATCATCTTTTTTGTCATTTTCATGGTAACGTGATATGTTGCAGCAAAGTGCTGTCCCATTTCAAGCCCTCACAGTCTCTCACACTCAACCACTTACCAGGTGACGTCAATTAAGTCCTTGAGGGTTCAGGGCTTAGGGTTAGGGGGGACATTGGGATTTGGCCTTAGAGTAGAACAACAGGTCAACAGCAGGGAGGAGCTTATTAGACTTCAGCCAATCGTGGGAGCTGATCGTTAGGCTCAGGAATGTAACTTTGGGGTAACAAAGAACTGTAAATCCCTTGAGAGATTCAGACTTCCTCCACACCATGGGACAGACAGACCATTCTGTCCTGTGGTGTGAACGGGGCCTCATATTTCATGGAATATTATGTTTGTTTTGTTATTAATAGTGTGATTCGTTTTGTAACTGTTTGTAACTGCATTTGCTTTTATTAGTATATTAAATTCCTTTTGATTTAAACTTCAACCAGCTGATTCGGCCCTGCTTGCTGATGGAAGAAAGAGAGCAGAGGGGGGGGCTGCTTCTACTCCTCTGTGGGCCTCTTCTCCTCTGTTTGAGAAACTTTTGAACTTAACAGTATGATACAAGCACACAGGACAAAGTGACAACTCCTAGTTTAATAATTAGACAAAGAACATAAAAGTCAGAAGGAGCTCATATTTTGATTCTGACAAACTTGGATTCTTCATTTGATTTCAATGAATAAAAACCCCTTTGAACTCAAGATTTCATCAACATGGCATCATGTCTTACAATAACTAATGTTTTCCATCAAACATAAAAAACTCTTGATCTGTCTATGAGAGGAAATCAGTCAGACTAACTGCACTGATCTGTGTGTGTGTAATTGAAATAATCCTGAGGCAAAGCAGTCTCTTTGGAATATCCCTGCTTGCTTTAACTCAAGAACAAGTCAAAAGCTTTCAAAGTGTAGGAAGTACTCAAAGTCAAAGAAGGATTGCCTCTGGAAAAGCTCCCGTCAACGAAAAAATGAATTCAAATTTAAAAACACTGAATAGTTTGCTGAAAGTTTGAAGATGAAGCGTTGGGAAGAACCTATGAGAATATTTCAAGCTTTTTTGACTGTAATTTTATATCATTATGTAAATCAAAAGAGTAGACTCAGAAAACTGAACATTGAATTTCAGGTTCAAGTGGTTGTTTACCAATGGCTGATGTTACACACGGATAAAACAAACAGAATAAACGGTAGAAGATCCACTCTGAACGATGATATTATGCACTACTTTTGCAGGATACGTTTTTTTTTTTATTTTAATTATTTTGATTATTATATAAAACCTTAATTTATCCTGAGGTTGGCACTGAAGAAAAGATCAGGCTTTAAGTGTCCAAAATATAAAAGGTTTATCTTCTGAGAAGTACAAATGCTCATTACATTACATTCAACCCTCCCCATTAGATTTAGCCATGTTTTTACTCATATGAGGGGAAAGTCTGACTCAATGGTGGTACTAAAAGATCAGACACTGAAAACATCCCAGGATTCATAGCTGTTGTGGAAACATCCTGTAAAACATATTGTACTAAAAGGGAAATCACACACAGAATGACCAAAGGATCAATATCATGACAGAGCAGTGTAATTGACAGAGAACAACAGAATCAATTAATTTCATTTGTGCTAAATCCATTTAAAAAGTGATCAATACTTTTTATTAGAGAGGGTGCGTTGAAATAACACTCCTGTTTGGATATGCACAGCGTGTCTGATATGATCTATCTTGACTACAGTATTGACCTCAGGTCTGCAAACTTTAATGACAACAATCAAGACATTTATCAATATAGATTTTTTTGGCCACATCTCTGACAGAATATACAATCAGAGAAGTGATCCCAATCATATCACAGAAACAGATTGGTCTTTGAAGAAGCTGTTTTGCTGTACGTTTTCCATGACGATAAATATCTTAGAACTTCAGGAGGGAAATGCATCTCTGAGCACTTAACCTCCTTCACTTAGGCAGCCTGCCAGACAGAGCTGAGAGAAATGGCAGCGCTCTGCAGGTTGTCAGCGGACAAGAGGGGAACTAGAAGCTAGAAAGAGACAAAGGTATTTAAGAGACGGGCAAAGATGAGGTGAGTAATAATGACTGTGCAGTGCTGGAAAAAAACATGATGTTTTGATCATATTATAACAGTTAAGATTTACATGTACAAACACTATCATACAATTATATGTCTAATACCTAAGGTCAAGCAGGATGGATCTAATCACAGTTACAGCAGGAAATACACAGGATAACGGGACTCGCGGTCCGCGATGCTTGCGCAATAACACGTTATAAACGCTACGGTAACTTAACTAAACAAGATGAAGGAAATAACACACAAACTGATCTACTCTAAGCCCAGATACCAAGATAACTCTTACTATGTGATGCTTCCTTCGAGATCGATCTTTCGAGGTTAAACTCGGCGGCGCCGCTTCCGAGCGTTATGCAGTGTCCAACTCAAGCGCTGAAGGGCTTGAGGGAAGAGGGAAGGGAATTTGGCGTCCTTCTGCCGGCAGTGTACACTTAAAGGTGGAGGAATTGGTCGTAGAAGTTATCAATTCACTCGTAACAGGATCCAAAACAATATAAAACTATAAAACACAGTCTGTTGGACCAGCAACTCTGACTAGTGACCTATACAGGATTTGATGAGGCAAGCGCTTCCTGGATCTCCTTGCACCAGCGCGAGGCCGGACGGAAAAAATAGATTTGAGAGTCTGAGCTGCTTTTAAAGGCAGGTAGTGAACCAGTGGGGGGTCTCTTGCTGGCCAATGAGGGGCCAGCATTCAGTTTTGGTTGGAGCTGGGGCAGGTGTGGTCTTCTTCCTTGGCCTCATGGCCTTTGTTGGAAGAAAACATGGATGCATCTTTGAGCAGACCCAACACCAATAATTCTTATCTTCAGTAAGATTATGAAGATACTCTCGCTGTATAATAAGGACCTTAAAATGTTAATAAAAAATAGAATAGAAATGCAGTATTGCACTGTTAAGCTGGATAAAGGAGCTTCAGTTGCTTGATACCAACTTGTGTGACAGTGGCAACACTGTTTAATTTTTAATTCTATCATGCCTAACCAAATCTAATTTACAGGATCCAGTAAAGTTAAAATAATTTATTCAGAACATGTGGTCAATGTTTTCTTAAATGCTAAGAAAGTAATGTTCCACTTCATGTATGGAGCGCTGGGGGAAATGCCACAGGAGATTAATTTGCACTCATGCAAAATATTGGGTCACAATCCTTAGCCAGGAGCATTAACCACTGGGCTGGTGAAGGTTCAGTGGTTCAGTCATCATCAGGGCCCTTTTTTTTTTTTTTCAAAAGTGGCAATGTTATGTAGACAACAGATGCAACCCCCAAACTATGAAGATATTGAAACCTTCCCTACCCCTTCAATTTGAGCCCATGTCCTGAGGCTGTGTTGTAGCGGGTCCTCTAGTCCTGGGGGTGGGCTACAGAGCAGGATCTCATTATAATGACCTTTAAGATAATCAATCATTTTCAAAAAACTAGAAATACAAAGTGACTGGTGCATTTTTGACATACTCAGTTACTTATAAAATATGTATCTCACTCAAATGCTGCATGTATATTTGACTCCGTGAATATTCTTGAGCCATGCACAGATCTAGATGGACAGGAAAATGATCTGGCCAGCAAGGTGAAAGGTCACCTGGCCCCGTCTCTTCCTTCTTAGCTTAGCTTGCTAGCATCTGCAAGTGTTACGCCTCTGACAAATGGGGATAAATAATCACAAGAGTGATGTGATGCTTTTTCTACAGCAAGAACTTTACTGCAATCAGTTTGTAAAAAGGTACAATAATTGATATAGGAAGAGATCCACAGGAGAGTAGAGAGTGCATACCTTAGTTTCATTAAAACAGTATTCAAAGTATTATTTTATTTATTATATTATACAAAGAGATATTTCTCACTTTCTCTCATATTATCAAGCACAAAATAGCTCAAACTCAGTACTTTAACATAAACTCGTCAGAACTCCACTTTAAGTGAATAAAACATATACAGATAAAATAAATAAAATACTTCTAAATATTACTATCTGTGTGTATGTAAATTCACAAAATGGCGGATACACTTGACAAAGCTACGATTACACCCTCAACACACGGGAACCCATGTACACACACACGCTTCAGTACTCTCTGCAGAACTCAACTCTAAAGTACCCAAGATGTAACATTCTCTTGAAACGTATTACATGTTAAACTCATACAGACATGTTAACTCCGTTTAAAATCCACAACATACCTAAAAAATGGGGATACATAATCTCGAGAGTGATGTGATGCTTTTCCTTTACTGCAATGACGAAAATATGGCGGTTACCGTGAGGTATGTGGGTGGAGACCAAAGCAATCGATCTCAGACTCATGATCAAGACAATGTAAGAAAAACACCATCTTAGTATTTTAACCATTTATCCACATGATGAATTTGAACTCTTTCATAACTTTATGGTTTTAGTAAATTCTCATGTTATTTATGAATGATCTTTTTAACCATATCACAGATTGTAATGTAACAGACCATGAAATAACAATTTTCTTTAACTTGTAAAAGTGCATATTTCCCAACTTGTCACACAAGGTTTTATGGTTTATTTGTTTTTTCTTTTGAAGAGCGCCGCAAAGCAAGACAGGTAGTCCGGAAGTAAGAAAATGTAAAAATAAAAGCCAGGCAATAGAATAACCGTATGCAAGAAAATTGTTAGTCTATGATGCAAGCACATACCAGGGTAACATTAGAAGAAAAATAAATAAATATGAATAAATAAACGTGGGCTGATGAGAGTATGTTAGTAACAATAGTTGACTACATGCGATTTAATAGTAATTTATCCATGTACACAGCAAGAATCAAGTTTTCGATTAATCTGTGGATGGTTTGATGCAATACAGTTCGTAATATAGTTTAATCAAAATCCTATTGTAACAACAATGGGTGTTCTCAGGAAATGTGGCTCCGCCCGCTCAGCTCGGCAGCTTCTTGATGGGTGCTGAGCAAGTGCCGCTCGCTTCCCACTGTTGTGACACCTGACTGACGCTTGCCACTGAGTAGCCACTGACGTGCCACAGTCCTGACACCTGACTGACGGCTGGATCCAACACGCCACAGGGCTCTGGGGGACGGGCAGGAGGGCGGTCGGACAGGAAGGAGGGATCTGGACACAGGACCTCGGGTGGGTGGCCTGACTGCCAGAGTTGCTCTGGACCCAGGCGCTCAGGCGGACGGCCTGACGGGCAGAAGGGCTCAGGACACAGGATCTCGGGTGGGCGACCTGACTGCCGGAGTTGCTCTGGACCCGGGATCTCAGGGGGACCGGACAGGGGAGATTCTCCGAGACGGGGGTCAGGAACTGGTGATCGCTGGCCTTCGGCAGCAGGGTCAGGAACTGGAGGTCGCTGCAGCACGGAGGCGGCAGCGGCAGGAACTGAAGGTCGCTGCAGCACGGAGGCGGCAGCGGCAGGAACTGGAGGTCACTGCAGCACGGAGGTGGCAGCGGCAGGAACTGGAACCCGCTTTTCATTGGGTCGCTGGAGGTCGCTGCTGCTCGGAGATGGCGGCGACTGGAACTGGAGGTCGCTGCTGCTCGGAGACGGCGGCGGCCGGGTCTTGGGATAGCTGCGCCGCTGAGGCGGCGGCGGCCGGGTCCGGGGATTGCTGCGGCGCTGAGGCGGTGGCGGCCGGGTTCGGGGGATAGCTGCGGCGTCAGCTGGAGTCGGTGAATCGCTGTGGCCCAGCGGGAACGGGGGATCGCTGCGGCCCAGCGGGAACGGGGGTCTGACCCTTCCTCTGCCTCTGCCTCCTACGAGGGTTGAAAGGGCAGCCCATCTGGTCATGGTTCACCCTCTGGACACTCCGAGGACCTCCCAAGGCCAGGCGGGTCCCCGCAAACTGTTCATGCCACTCAGGGGAAAAGCGCTCAAAACGTTGGTCCGCTGAGTCCAACAAGTCGCGGTTTGCCTTCTGGACACTCCGAGGCCCTCCAAAGGCCAGGCAGGTTCCCATAAACTGTTCATACCACTCAGGCAGACGGCACTCCACACAGTGGTCTGCTGAGTCCATTTGGGGCCAGATCATTCTGTCACGGGGCATGATGGAGGACCCAAACGCAGACCAGGCAGAGTAGCATGAAACAGGTATTTAAGTGAATGGGGACGATATTGTTAATTGTCATAGTGTTCAACCAATCAGATCTTCAGTTTGACATGTTGGGCGTATTCTTTGACGTGTCTGAGCCCGCTATCCCCATACTAGCCGGCCCACATCTACGTCACTATTAGTGCAGCAATTAGTCAGTGGGCGAGCACGTGACTATCGTGAAACGAAACTTAACAGCAGAGGCTTAGTCGCGTTGTGAATCACATCACGTGATGCAGCTCAGCCAATCAAATATGGGCATTCTGACAAGTTTCCTGACTCGAGTACCACACACCGTGACACAGGGGGCTGAGACGAGGAAAGAGATTGCAGAGCAGTACCTTTAATGTTTGGGTTGTGAAAGTAAAATCATAAGACAATCATAAGAATGGGCCGCGGCTTGTCGTTAAGGGATGATGGTGGGTCCAACAGCCAGACCAGCTGAGAACCACTGTCCTACATGAGCACAGAAAACATTATATTTTCCTGAATTTAAGCTTCTGCATTTTCCAAATGCTCTAGCATTATTCGAACGTATTGTAAGCCTCGTACCGAACGGTTTAATACGAGTACGTACATAGTTACAGCCTTAGAAACTAATAATAGCTGTGGCGCCATCATGTGGTTATAAGGTGGTATTTCAGCTGCATGACAGCAGTGAAGGCCTGGGTGTAAAATGCATGGCCTGCCACTGTCTTGATTTTATGTTCACTTATATAAGTAGCAATGTGAACGGGAACATAATCTTTAAACTGCTCCAGAACTATCAAATCACACAAAGCATCATAAAAATGAACCCCAAGTGAAGTACAACAACTGAAGTGAGTGGTTAACTCCCTGGCAAACTCCATGTGTGTCTGCCTACCAGACTTCTCCCAACCTCTGGCGGTATGCATTACATTACATTACATTACATTACAGTCATTTACCAGACGCTTTTATCCAAAGCGACTTACAATAAGTGTATTCAACATCGGTTTTCAAGAGAACTACTAATCACTAGAAGTCATAAGTGCATCTCCTTTTTTAAACAAGCATCTAAGAGCATAAACCAGAGCCAAAGTACAGTGCAGAAACAAACGAATACAATAAGTGCAACAAACTAATACGAATACAATAAGTGCAACAAACTAGTATGAATACAATAAGTACTGAGTTGAAGGCTCAGGGTAGTACTTCTTGAAGAGGTGAGTTTTCAGCCTGCGCCGAAAGATGGGCAGCGAATCTACTGTCCTGACATCAGTGGGGAATTCATTCCACCACTGTGGGGCCAGGACAGAAAACAGCCGTGACCGGGTCGATCGGCCGCAGGGACTATGCCTCAGGCACCAACTCATAGGCTTTTAACACTGCAGCCTTGACAGACACATAAATCTTACTTTCAGCCACACTGAGCTCGTAGTACACTTGCTGCGCCTTATCTGTGAAAACGCATTTCAATTTTTTTTATTGCCACAGTAGCCATAACAAACAAAAGGATTGGCTCTTACCTGCCCGAATACACACAAAACCACGAAACCGATAAGTACAAACGAAAATAACCAGAGACTAACTAAACTCCCCCCTAGTCTTCAGGTGCTACTTGTGGTGGGTACTCATGCACTTAAACCCGCAGGCCCGGTAAAGCAACCATAACTTCAACCCACCTGCAGCTTCGGATGTGCCCATGAGACAACTGCTCCAACCACTGTCGCCACCACACTCGCAAAACCCCCCTACAAACTCCAACGGGAATCCGCTCTTCAGCCGTGTATTCTAATGAGCCTGCATATGACACAGGAAGGGGAGTCAAATCTGAATGGCTTGTTGAATCTCATGTTTTCTGATATAAGCAGCCCACAAAGAAACAACTGGGTTGTCTTATTTCACAGTTTGTGGTTGGTAGGGACTCCAGATACACAAATGTATGTGTGCAACCACTGAACAAGTTTTAATGTCTTTTTAACCATGACTATAATCCTTCCCAAACCTTAACCACATAAGTCTTGTTTGAAACGAGTCATTGTGTCCAGACCTGACCAAAGCATAGCCATATAGATGGCAGATCATAATATTTGGATCCTTTTTTTTATGTCATACATACATACATACATACATACATACAGGTATGTCATACATGCAGGTGCAATAAGAGAAAACCCTACTATATCTAAACGGGATACTTAAAGACGAATTTCTAGATTAAATTATTGATATCGGTCTCATGTCTGTCCTTTAAGTATGGAACCAATTAGCTTAGTATAGCAGAATAACTGGAAGTAGGGAGAAACAGCTACCCTGGCTCTGTCCAAAGTTGATATAATGGACTACTGCAAAAATACTTTTGATGATTTTAGAGGAAAAAACATTACATTGATCCCAGCGTGACTGCTGAGCATTTTTAGCATTTAATTACTTTACATTATTATCATGACAAGCCAGAGAGGTTAGACTGAAAAGACAAGATCAGTTACAGAAAACAAGGATAGACTGAGGAGTGTATTATTTAGTGGCTGAGGACGAGGATGTCCTACATAGTGTCAGTATGAAAACCAATAACAAACTTTTAATTATTACTCTCTCTCTTTCTCTCGCTCTCTCTCTCTTTTCCCTGTGTGTGCGCATGCTTGAGCCCACTTACTGCACTACCAGGGGGTTTCTTGCTGTCTACAAGTCCAGTAATGTAAGAAGTATTGAGATAATTTACTTCAGGCATACCACAGTATAAAAATGTCTTGCAGACAACATTTTACTTAAGTTAAAGTTCATGAATACTAGCGACAAAAAAAGCCTAAATGTCCCGTTATATTTATCATACATTAGAAGATTATTACTGATCCATGAATATGTAGGTAGCATTATATTGTCAAGATAAAGCTAATTTTAATAACTTTATATACCAGTCGGTTTATTATGTGTATCAATGCACCATATTTTGCTAACTGATAATATCTTACACATATAACCCCTCAATATGAGAGACAACTTGTGACAATGGCCAGCTCAATTTTCTGCCTTGTGCCATAATTCGGTATTGATTAGCTCCATGTTTCCCAGATAATGATTGTCTGCGCCAAAGACGCAGTTTACACACGCAGAATTTAGTAGAGGAACTCAGTGATATAGAAAAAATCTTTTTTTGTCAGGTAACAAACATCATCAGTGTCTGATAAACAGTGACTCACCACCATATAGTTCTGTAGAGAGAGAAGTTCATCTGCTTCAGTAGTTTCAACGGACCGCTTCGACACTGTTCGGTATGGTGGGTGATCATGGTCAGTGATCGCATATATCAGAATTAGGAAATTGGAACTGATTTGAATTCTTATGTCCACATTGCTTTGAAAAAAACAGATCTGTGTTACATGAAAGGAAAATTGTGGTCCACATTTGCTTGTGATGTGAACGTAACCTAAGAGAGATATAAAATGACAGAATCGTTCCCGAATCAAAGCTACAAGAGCTAGAAATACACTCTACACGCACGGGAAAACAACTTGGTGGAAAATGGAATTGATGCTAATTTACAAACATTACACTCTAACATGCAAATTATTGGCATTAATCTCAGTAAAAAGAGAAATCAAAAGCTGAGACTGACGGAAATTACTGTAGAACAGTAGATTTAGAAATATCCTGCAATGAACCAAAATGTTGGACAAGTGGAAATTGTGAGGACAATGGATATCTGTAGTTTCATGGCATATTAGTAGCATAAAGGTAGTAGTGTGCAGTAGTAGCCAGAGGCACTATACTGGGCTTCTATCCAGCTGTGAGTTGTTTGTGGCTATCTGGGCTATTGGGAAACAGGAAGAGTAAGAAGTAAGAAGAGCAATGGAGCTCAACATTCAAGCATTAAGGGTTGCTTGTTTGTTTGTTTTACTGGCTGCATTTTTGCCCGTGGAGATGTAGAGATGCTGCTCGCCTCAGCCTCAGGCTGGATGAGAGCAGATCAACATGAGTGACAAGTGTGGACGAGAGAACTTGACTAACATGGGGAGGAGGCAGGACTGGTGTTACTTTACATATCTGAAGGTGAAAAGGTTCATATCGGTGTTTTGACTAAATCAATAGAATGAAATATATCTGGCACAGAATCCTCCAACTGAATGGAGTGTACCGATTCAGTATTGTTTCTGACACAATCAGTACAGTTAAACATTGGAGCTCCACTCACCAGTCTTTATGCAAAAACATGAATAAAGTTAGAGCTGGAGGGATACGGAACTACTTGACTCAGCTAGAAAAGACGAAGTATCTTGTTCTTGCTTTTACAAGTTGCTATTAGCTGTACCTAGGCTGCTTCAGTGTTAGTGCTTTTGCAGTTTCTGTTTGTGTAAGGTAGGTGTGATTTAGTTTCACTTGGTAAATTCCTCTGTTAAGTGGCAGGGGAGTGGCTTGCACTCCTGGTAGACAATGAGCAATCAGTAGGTAGCTGTCCTTAAAATGAATAAAGTATATTTGTATTAATTAATCTGTAATTACAGTAAAAGCACCCCTTTTGCACATTTCATGACGTACTTTTTACACTCAGTTGTCTGTCAAAGTTGCAGTGAATCCAGTGAGTCACCACTAGGACATTTTCTACAAGATGATAAGTTGTTGGCATAGTTGCATGATACAAATATATATATATATATACAGTATATATATTAAATGGTTGTTAGTTAATACTCCAGTCAATCGACTATTTTTTCCACTTTATAAACCTTTGGGTATTTTAATATTGTTATGTATAATTCTATGACCTGCTGTGAATGCTGGTGCATGTGTGTGTGCTCTATCTTTAAGTTCTAGGTGCTCCCTGATGAGTGATTGAGGACACCTGGATGAAGGTGTGGGTTTCACCTTTATAAGCGCCTCCTTGCTCCGCCCTCGCTCTCTCTCTCAGCTGCCTGCCACCAGACCCTGGTCTTCAGCCAGCTAGCACATTACGATTATCCTGTGTTCTGTAATAAATAGTGATGGCGAGATGAAGCTTCATGAAGCATTGAAGCTTTCCATCCAATTGCTTCACTCATGGGCCGAAGCTTCATGGTGCTTCATTTGCTCTACTGCGCCATCAAGTGGACAATAAATGTAAAACAGCAGAGTGATTAAAATGACACCATGGCTTTGGTGTGTGAAGCATTGAATTGAATAAATGAATGAATGATGTTTGTGATGCCAATACATAACTTATGAACTTATTAATATGGTGTCTGTCTTTATGATACAATGGCGGGGTCAAAAGGGAAAGTGGAAACAAATTGCGGAGAGGGTTGTGATGTGAGAAGTTTAAAAAAGAAATAATTAAAGTTAGGAACTTTGACTTCTGCATTTAACCCATTCCCTAGCTTAATGGGAGCAGTGGGCTGCTGAGAAGCTCCACGTGAGCAGTTAGGGGTTCAGTGTCTCACTCAGGTTCATTTCGGCACAGGACATGTAGCAGCCAAGGATCGAACCGCCGATCTTGCAGTTACCGGATAACACTCTCTACCCACTGAGCCACGGAAGAATGTGCTTGTGATATTTGGTCTGTGACTGTCCTTATTTTACTAGGGACAACATGTAACACGTAAAACATTTTATTCATTTTTATTTAAAAAATAACAACTACAAAGAGGCTCTTTCTTGCTGGTTCCATCGCAGAAAAAAGAAGCTTGAATAGTTTCCAAACAAACGCGCAGTAAAGTCCACAAAATGTGACCGGGGATCCGTTGCGTTTCGCTGCCCCTTTTATTTCGAATCGCACGCCAAACCCGTGAACCATTTCCTGAATCAGTCACGTGGTACGGGCGGTTCGCGAGGCTTCGAACGTCACCACCTACGTCATCAACACTCGATACGCGCCTCATAAAAATCTTCCTGGATTACTCGACACAAGCTTTGAAGCCTCGACACGAAGGACACATCACTAGTAATAAACCTTTGGGTTTTGCATCTACTTTGGTGTTGTGTTCATCCTTATGTTGCGGCTCCCGAGCCGGTCGTAACATAATGGGGGCTCGTCCGAAGCTCAGTTAACCGTAGGTTACTCCTAGACTCCTAGTTAGTAGGTTCAGGCTGATGTCACCACTTAAGGTTAGTTTCTGTCTCAAGTTCTTTGATATCTTTTTCTAACTCCATCAATTTTAGGTGCTGTTTATTAGATATACTGCCTGTATAGCTGATCATTTGGCCTCGTATGTAGGCCTTGAATGCCTCCCATCTTATAGACGCTGATGTTTGAGTAGTATTGACTTCGAAATAGACGTCAATATTGGTTCCAACAAATCAAATTTGAAAAACTCGTTATCATGTAACCATCGTGGGCTCAATCGCCATATATTGGGACCCTTATTGGCTGCTTTGACAGTGTAATTGACTAGTAGTAAAGCATGATCTGAAATGACAATACTTTTATACAATGAGTCATTCACATTAGGTATCATAGACTTAGAAATGAGGAGTAAGAATTATGTGTAGCAGAGTGACATGAATATTCCCGTCTGGAAGGATTCTTGTGTCTCCAGATATCACAAAGATTTAACTCGCACATAAAGTGTTGTATTACTTTCCTACTTTGCGTATGTGAGGTGTCCACACCTGATAATTTATCCAGTGTTGGATTAAGAGTACAGTTAAAGTCTCCTGCCATACAAATGTGACCATGCAATGTTGATAAAGTTAGGAACAGGTTATTATAAAACTGTGTATCATCATTGTTAGGACCGTATAGACATACTAAATTAATATCTTGATTTAGTAAAGAGCCCTGGACGATAACACATCTGCCTGCTGTGTCTTGTATGGTATTGTAAACTCGTAATGGAACAGATGAGTGAATAAGTATTGCTACCCCTCTCGCATGAGAGGAAAATGAGGCAGATATGGCCTGACCTGGCCACCTCCTTTTCAAGGGAGTGTACTCACTGGAAAGCAAATGGGTTTTCTGTGTTTTTAGCTGTTTCAGTCTCGACATTACTTGTTTTAATTTCACTATCTTCCTAAGACCCCTAACATTCCATGAAATAATATTTATTTTAGTGTCACCACTCATGATGAAGTCAGTAGACTAAGCTCACCTGCAACCAACTCTTTAACCATGCCATGTGATAAAGTGAATAGTGTGCCTTCAAAATAAACAAACAAACAAACGGAACAAATAATAACACGGGCCTCTCCCAACTGAGGCAACAACAGTAGGCCTAGCCTACACCCTGTGCGGATTAACACGCACATCTCCCCTCGATCGTATCCTGGTTAGACTGAGCCCTGATCCTCTGGAGGAGCAGTAGAGCAACCAGCTCTTTGAAAAGATGTAAAAAATAAAAAAATAAAATAAGTCGGGCGTATTCCGACAAAATGCATGTCAATACGGATGGAACAATGTTCGTTTGTGACCTTAATATAATAAAGTATCTTAGTAGTTAGCCTATCTGAATGGACATTAGCCTAGTCATAGTCTGTACCTGGCGTATGCCAATGCTAATCTTAACTCGCCATCAGTTCAAGTTTACCACAACAGACTCAGAATTCAACGGTGAGTAGACCACCTCACCATTCAGCCAAAGTTCTCTGATATTCGTTACTCTTCAGGTGATGGACCCTGTTGTGTATCACGATCGCTGTTGTTCCCCTTCTTAATCTTCCGGATGAATTCTTCAGCTTGGGCTGGTGAAGTGGTGCCAGGTTTTATCGTGTATAATTCGCAGTTTTGCTGGGAACAGAAACCCATACACCATATGCTTTTGGCGCAGGCTCTGTTTCGCTCCGTCAAAAAGTTTCCTCTGTCTTTGGACCTCAGTTGAAAAATCCGGGAAGAACATGACACGGCCACCGTCAACTTTGATTTCATCTTTCAGACGAGCTGCTTTCATAACTCGGTCTCTGTCTCGGTAGGTCAGGAATTTCACCAGGAGGATCCGTGGTCGTATTCTGTCTGGACCCTGCTGGTCCTGGGTCTGCAGTGGTGTTCTCCCCAGCCTGTAGGCTTGCTCGACGATTACCGGTTGTTCTTCTGCGTCTATGTTGAGAGCCTTGTGCAGCCATGCCGTTAAGAATGTACGCGCATCTCCGCTCTCCGCTCCCTCGGGTAATCCAACCAGCCTTAGATTGGAGCGACGTTGTAGGTTTTCCATCTCTTCCATCTGTGAGGTGAGCTTGTGGACTCTTTTCCACGTGGTGTCGGTTTGCTTTGCTAGCGAAGTGATCTGGTCTTCCGCAGTGCTAATACGAGTTTCTGCTTCTGTGAGTCTTTCAGAAAATGCCCCTATAGCTTCTTTTATCTCTCGATTGGAGGAAATGACTTTGTGTGGCTTAGTGGAAAAATTTTGAAAGCGGGATTTCTCATTTCGCGGATCATATTATAACCTCTTGGATGTCTTCCTAAAACCACCACCGTCCAAAGCATTATTTTTTGCAAACAATGAGCAGATTTGGCCGGTTGCCATCAGGAAATGCAACTGAAGAAAAGTGCGAACAGTGGAGATCGATATGCTTGGTTAAAATGAATAGTTAAATAAGTAAATGTAAACTAATATGCAAAGCTCCTGATTAGCTCCAGTTGTACATTTAAAAATGTTTTATATTCAGCCATGTTCTCCTGAAGGAGAATGTCTTTTTTTTTTTTTTTTTTTACATGAATGAATGAATGCCTGAGAGGTTTGTATTTCCGAGTACATTGTTTGCATCTTGTAATAAATATTGATATGTTCCTTATCACTTTGTGTTGTGTCTATTTACCTTTTCTGTTGAAAAACTATGGGTTTTGAGGCACTGCTGGCCTTTCAATGTCATTTATAAATGCTTTATAAGGCATAAATAGTCCTCACTTTAGATGAGCTCACACAAAATACTTTACTAATGACTACTAACTACCTTAATAAATCATTAATTATTAGTATTAATACGCGTTTATAAAGCATATATTAACATAGTCCCTAACCATTAGTGCATATCTAAAACATTATATATATATATATATATATATATATATATATAAATGCATGAATAATGTACATCTAAATAAGTTATTAATCATTTACTTACACTTTATAAATTATGTTATTAATCATCTGCAACTCCTTAATAGTTGGTTTGTAATATATATAATACTTAATTTACAAATGGGGAATCCATCATTTATAAAGTATGAAAACACAATCACGAAACACATAATATACAAGCTTATTAATCAAGAATAAAACATTTATAACTGTTGATGTGAATTGCATACTAATGAGTGTTAATGTAGGAACAATGCTTTATAAATGATGAATTAAGTGTTTACTCATATTTAACTAATGCTTCATCGTGTGTAGTTATTATAAAGTGTTACCCCAATGTCTGTACTTCATTCAACTTCATTGCAATTTATTCCATAGTTACCAAGACATTTCACACTGGACCAAAGTGGTACACCAACTTTAGAGCAACGAGGCTAGAGTGGCTAAAAAGTATCTGTAATTAAACAATACACACATTTCTCCATAATCCTATATGTTGGCAGAAAATGTAGAACTAGCTCAATCAGTCTGTCGATGGTGGAACTTTCCTTTAGGTATACCTTAGATCAGTGATTCTTAACCATGGGGCCGCGGCCACCTAGAGGGCCGCAAAATAATTTCAGTTTCCCACCTGTGGGCCGCGAGGGCCGCGGGACCGCATAGGTCAGACCTGGGCATTGTACGGCCCGCGGGACGTCAATGGGAAATTAGGAATGAAACGTAAATAATTGTAGCTACATCATGCACGGAATACAGCTGCATTGCTTTTATTTTGAAGGCGACTGCTGCTGTCTTTTATCTCAATTTACGTACGTTAGTACGTTCGTGGATGTGCGAGCAGCGGCTCACTGCAATCCCAATAATAGCAGTGTCGGCAGCCGGAACCGGGCCGGTGTATTTGGCCCGATTCTGGGGCGTCATTCAGTCTCAGCCGGACTCGGCCCGACGTGCTTCTTCCGGCATGCCGAGCTTACTCCGGATCTGGGCCAGGTCATGTTGGCTACCTGAGATGTGTTGGTGATGCAGAGCGACACGGACGTCTGAGGCTTTGTAGCTAAGCTGCTAAAGCACCATGCTCAGAAGATGTTGGTTCTCTTTGGATCGACCTACATATGTGAACAAACATTCTCCGTGATGGAGTTTAATTAATCCAGATCCAGATCCTCTCTCACTGACCATCACCTGTCAGCTGTCCTTCACATCTCACCTCACACATTCACCCTGACTTCAGCCACTCCTTCACTGAACTAAAACACAGAACATGAGGTCATTGGACTACAAACAATAGTAATAAAAGTACTAATTAACAGAAACATGATCCATGTCAGTGTTCTATGATATATAGATATTACATATTTATATTTGTTTGGATCATTACTCCTGCTGCAGATGTTTCAGGTGGAGCTCATTTTAACTCCTTTATACTCTCTGTTGTTCAGTTTGGGTAGTTAGGAAGGGTTTGACACATTATAATGTGCAAAGTAACGAAAGTTGCCAGACAAATGTAGTGGAGTACAAAGTACAATATTTCCCTCTGAGATGTAGTGGAGTGGAAGTACAAAGTTGAATAAAATAGAAATACTCAAGTAAAGTACCTTGAATTTGTACATACAGTACTTAAGCAAATATACTAGTCACATTCCACCACTGATCATAATATTTACTCTTACCACTCGCAGCTTATCAAAACCATACAATGTACTGCTTCTTTGTGATCATCACATTGTATCATCTCATTTATTTGACAAGGGTTTTGCTTGTTAAACTGTACGTGGATTTAATATAGTTATTGAATACAAATCAAACCAAGAGTGAGATAAATTAGTTAAACCAATACAGTGTTAATATTTGAATGGGCCCCGGGCCACTTTGTACTTGAAAAGTTGGGCCCCGAGGTCAAAAAGGTTAAGAACCCCTGGTCTAGAGCAGCAGCACATCCTTTTTCAAATACACATGGCTGTATTTCAGCAGTTGCAAAAAGGACACCTCTGTTTGTTTTACAGTTGCTGCACTCGTTGCCGATAGACTTCTAAAATCACTATCTCCTAATGGCTGAGGATAAACTCTGCTGACAAGCGTGACCAGGCGGCTGTGTCCCTGCAGATAGTGCCAAATGAGCAAATATTGAAAAGAGTTGGAAACACTTTTGCACTTCTGTATTTTCAGTCTTAGTGCTTTTCAAACTGTACTCGCTCATTAGTATTCCTGCCTTGCTCAGTACTTGTGTCTTGTGGGAGGCCTGAAATTAGATTGCCCTGTCTTCCAGAGTGGGCTTACTGAAAAGTTACCAAGAATCCATTACACACACAGTAAGTCGCTGGAAATCAGGGGTGTCGTGAAAATGTCTGTTTTGGACTGACAGGTCTGAAAGGATCATTTAAAATGTATCTTTCTATCCCACAGTGGTGTGGGAGAGCCAGCTTCTGCCGATCTGCTCAGTGTTTCTTAGTGAGAACTAATGTTAGCTAACTTTTTCCTCCCATTATTTAGAAGACAGTTTAGCAGCTGAAATGTGTCTGTCGGGCTTTTAAATACCTGGCTAAAGCTCGTCAGGTTTGGACTATTATGGAGCACGAAACAGCAACACAGTCCGGTAAAGGAAGTCCTTACAAACAAGAATAGCGTTTCACAGGCTGCTGCTGATTTTGTCTGTTCTTGCTCCATTCAGTGCTGGAGGAAAGGTGATAAGTGTGCTCAAATAGTCCCTAAAGTAACTAAAAAGGCAGGTGGAGTTTCAGTTTGAATGAGGTGCTTTTGAAAATCACATGTGTTAAAACCAAAGGAAATGTTTATGGGATTTGGTAGACTGGGAAGAATAATGCTTATCAAGTAAACTTTCATTCTGAGAAACATGTTTAAATGCAAGTAGGAAAGAATCCCTAAATGAAACTGAGGGAGAGAAAGAAGAATCGCTCATCATAAGTCCTTCTCTGGCTACAACTACTTTTCCTGGAGTGCATATTAAGTCAAACATTTTAAAAAGTGTTTCCAAACCCACCAAATGTTCTTAACCATTAAAATGTGGTCATAACTAGGTGTGCTGAATGATGAATCCACCGTGATCAAAAATTGAAGGCGTGGGGACGATTGTTTATTGTTAGTACGGGTAACGCCCCCTGCCCCCCCTAAACACGATGTCATGTGCAAATACTCTGGCACGGGGCCAAGAACCAGTGGCAGGAGAGGCATTTTTAACTGTGATGGCAAAATGATGCATAGAGGTGGCGTAGTATGCAGACATTTTTTTCTGCATTAATATTCTACTAATAATTGGCTAAAGCATGAATTATTGGCTACATTGATACAAACACCTGTATAGTCAAATAGGCTAACACTAACAATGACACAAAAGAGGCACCTTTTAAAATGAAGTAGTCAAATGTTCAATAACCACCTAACAAAATGTATTACGTATGTAAACCCTGGGTTTTATCTTCCTCTAAATGAACTCAAAATAACTCATCTGAATCAAATAGTATACCATACATTATAGATTTTGTAGATACAATAAGACATTATTGGATAATTTTGGATATATTTTTTCTTATCTTAAATATGTTCAAATTTTAGGTTGTTAAAATCATGGACTTTGTTCTGTAGAACAAACTGGAAGGTGTTAGCCAATACCTTTCATGGTACACCAACAACAAAGGTTTCTAAGCTTCTTTATGAATAATGTTATATTATTATTATAATAATATGTTCGAAAATGCTCTCACATGTAACTAAAAAAAGTAAAGTATTTGAGGTCATGGATCTATAACAAGACATTCAATGAGCTGATGAGGACTTTACCAAAAGTTAGGCTACTTTGAAAGCTTTACCACTGCTATAATGAAATAAGAATGAAAGAGACTATTAATAAGAATCACAAAGTGTCATGTTCATTGTCTGACTTGACTAAAAATGACTTTAATCACGTTCTTATGTCATCAGTCTTGTGTTTGTTTGACCCATCCATCCACCCAGACCTTGAGTCCTCCTTATGCAGACAGTGTGAATGTTGGTCGGTACGTCTACTTTGCCGCGGATGTGATTACTTGAGTTTTTCTTTTTTTTTTAAACAGGCGCTAAAGGGTGCCTTGTCTGTCGGTATCAGATCCAGAGGATCGTGACAAAACGTCGGTACTTGAAGACTTGGGAATGAGACCGCTGTGTTCTTCTGAAAAGTTGTGTCCTGATCTGGTGCTTGCAGTTGTTTGAGTTGTTGCAGAGAGTGGTGTTCCGTTCTCTTAAAGGCAAAGCGGCACGGCATCTAATACAGGTACAACTAAAGTTACTGGTGAAACAGCCCAACAGCAAGTGGAAAGCCAATCACCCGTCGGTGAATTTCGGGGTGGCATCTGGGATTGCAGTCGTCACTCCGGCCTTTAAACCCACCCACACCAAGAATTGGAGAGAAGCCACAAAAAAAAATCAAAACAGTGTTAAACAAACGGAAACTAAGTAAATGTGATTTTCCAGAGCGTCAATACTGGAGGCATGTAAGCCATTCAGAAGCTGAACGCATGCAGTACCATCCAAGGGTTTGTATGGTCTTTATTGGGATCAGTGAACTAACTCATTATTTAGCCCACAAATTGCATAACCCAAATCATTATAATAACTCTAAAACATAATAATCCAAATTTCTTTACATACTTACCCTGTTTGTTTGTTTTCATCAATATGTTTTTTTTAAGTTGTTTTTTTGTCATGAGTACTTTCATATATAACGTAAATATAAAACTGTATTACTCCTTTCAATCTGGACAAGATCCACTACTTCCCTTCTTACCTTTCACAATAAAAGCCCTAGACACATACACTGCGTAACTGGTCACCAGAGGGAACTCAAATTCACTCAGAGCTAAAGGAACCTCAGTAAAGTAGCTTACAGCGGCTTAGGCTATACAAAGATTTGGCTTAGACAGACTGCCAAACACTGCTCTGGTTCAATGGGATCCTGGTTAGGTAGTTGGTCCTCTGCGCATACTGTATGTATCTTTAACTTAAAAAGTGTCCCAACTGTCGCACATTCACACTGCTGGTATAGTTTTGATGCCATATTTGCAGCTTGAGCCTTTATGTTTCCTTGCGTTGGACCAACAATTTGTGGACTGGGAAGACAAGATATTTTTTCATTTGCTTGGTAAAAGTCTTGTTGGTCACTTGTGAAATGTTCTCTTACTTAAGAGAAGAGCAAAGATAAATTGAAGATACAAACAAAAATAAAAGGGAAATTTGTTTCCTACATGAGGCCCATTATCTGGTAAAATATTGAATGAGAAAAAAACAAGTCAAAACTGTGAGTGACTGCTCTGTGGATTAGTTTGTCTGTATAAGAGGCCACAGCAGCAGTGCACCCGGCTGGTAGACAGACTGTTCTTCCCCCGCTCGCGGCCAACATTGATCTTTGTCAGAGCCAAAGAAACTCTCATTGTTTCTGAGAGAGGCAGCCCATTTTTTTTTAAGCATTGCACATACTGGAGACCACAGAGGGCAGATTTAAAAGGCAACCTATAAACTCACAGAAGATTGAAGTGTGTATTTGTGTGTGTGGAGTGTGTGGTCAAACGGAGAGGAAATCAGTCTTTGTTTCTTTCCAGTGGAACGTTTGACTTTACGAAGGGGACTGAAAAAACAGAGGGAAAGGATGATTTTCTGAACTAAAAGTGACAGGTGAACTCAAGTTCAAATCATCGTGATTTTATCTTTATGATAGCGGCAAAAGAGACTTGTATACATAAAAATATAACAGACAAGATCTATTTTTACTTGCAAGAAAACTATAATAAGGTTTAACCTGTTTTTCACACAAAATCCAAACACTTCCTGGTGTGCCATAGCTGAACAGTACTGCTCTTCAGTGCAGGAATAAAGGGAAATTACCCAAAAGAAATTCTGAGTGGAAGAGGATTGGGATTGAAAACTAGGCAACTTAATCTGCAGAGGAGGATTATGTGATATGAGGGAAAGCCAAAGAAGCTGATACATTTCAGCAGTTGAGGGTTAAGCAGTTGTGAGAGCTGAGCATTGTTGCTTGAACTATTAGCCCTCATCACAGTCTCATCAAAACAATTCCAGCCTGGTTAGCAACAATGTGTCAGCATGTCAGCAGCTAGTCACTACTGTTCACAATGAGCTGGAGGCAACTGTACTCAGGCCTGTCAGCATCACCTTGTGTGTGTGTGTGTGTGTAGGTTTGCCAATGATACCGTGGAATGACCCTGGAATGACCCTTTGACCCTTCGGTCTCTGCTGGATATTTTCAACCTCAATTCCTTGTGCCTCCCAAACCCTGTGCCCTAATTTCACAATCTTGTGAATATGTTTTGTGAAAAATTATGAAATTAGTCACCAAAAAAAAGAGTATGTATACGTTCTGTTCTCCAAATCAAATCTAATGGACCTGCCTGTGTCGCTTTAAATCACAGAAATACGGGTTACGTGTCAGTGTGTTATTCCCAGAAGCAACATTATAACCAAATCAGACCCATTTTATGGTGAACTCCATTTTACCGTTGATTGTTTTACAGGTGCTCATCATCGGTGATAGAGGATACTAACCAAACCCTGCTGTCGGGTCCTCTCTCTATCTCCCTCTCTTCTCTTTCTCCTTTTAACTTTCACTGTCATGCAGTTCACATTTACAAGGTTACACGGTTATTGTATTGTCATTGTACAGCAAAATGCAGATTGCAGTCCCATTTTGCTACACAACAAAACACACACAAAAAAACCTATATTTATATGGAGGGTGGAGGATGAGTTAAGGAGTCTCACAGCCAGAGGAATGAAGCTGATCTGAAGTCTGGTGGTTCATCAGCTGATACTTCTGTATCTCTTTACAGAGGTCAGCAGGGTGAACAGGTTCTGATTGGGTGGGTTTTGTCTTTAATATTCTTTAGCTCTTCTCGGGCTCCTCTTCGCACCAATATCACTGATGCTCAGTAGATGGTATCAATGATGTTCCTGGCGGTTTTAATCCCCCGTTGTAGAGCCCTCCTGTACTGGGCCGTATACATCCCATGCCAGTTTGTAATGTTTGCAGTCAGGATGCTTTCTATTGCTCCTCTGTAAAAGTTGACAAGAACTTGGCACAGGAATTTTGCCCTCTTAAGCTTCCCTAAGAAATACAGCAGTTTATCAGCCTTTTTCCATGTGCAAAAGACTTGTTTCCAAGCCAGACTGTGATGCAGTCCTGTTAGTGTCACTGAATTTCTGAGCTTGTGTCCCATATGATATTTGACTTAATTTCAGATTGTGACGACTGTAATGTGGGGGGCAAAAACGGCAACAGGGGATGGACCCAAATACAGGTAGACAGAAGGATATTTAACAGTGATTTTAATAAAGAATAGTCCAAAACAAAACTTACTCACTTTTGGACACGCCTTTGTAACAAAAATCCATGGTAAACCAAAACGGGCATAGCACAAAACAGGATCAGGTAATACAGACGTGAAAGCAATATTAGAGAACATAGCAGGAAGCATAGCAGAGCAGACAAACCAACACAGAGGGTACATCCCAAGTCTCTTAATTGCATCCCCGTTTCCCTCACTTGCGTCTTTTCCTTGCGTCTTGGACCCTCCCACCAGGGATGCATGGAGAGACGCACGGAAACCATGCGAGGAGAGAGGAAACAAGGAAATATTTTAAAACCCTTTTAACCCGAGGCCTTTTTTGGGCTTCTGCTCGAAAATACTATACCCATACTCAAAGGGGCCTTACTCTCTAACTACAAGGTCTATTTGAATAATTTCAATTTATTAATAACACTCAAGGGGGTGAGCTTTGATGAGAGGTGTACATATTGTGTATATGTTACTGGTTAATACCAAATGAAGATGGAACACAGCTCAAATGGAAAACAAATTTCAGGTTTGCCTGATTGATATTGTGAAGAATTTAAGTATTATAATTAGTTTAGTATGATTATTAGCACCTCTTGTGGTGAATAGAAGTGTCACAATAATAAGAATATTACCATGGGTTAAAGAGTTGCAATATATTTATCTATGGAATGTATTCTCAGGAGGTTTACAGATAGAGGATATTATATATTACAGTATATTGACACATTGAATGTATTAAGCCATAAAAGTATTAAACACTGAAGTATTAAACACTGTAAGAGAAGAAGTATTAAAGGGACAGATAGGGTCAGATTTAGGAACATCTTCATGAGGCATAAGATAGAAGCGTTAGAGACAGTAAGACCATAAAAACAGCAGGAATGCAGAGGTGACAATGCAAGGGCGATGACTACAAAGGATGTCTCCAGCTGTGATGACTCCAGGAGCACAATGCAGCAGGAAGGATGACTCCAGGAGGAAAGAAGGAGTTGGCTTACATCCATGTGGTTGTAATAAGCCAGACATTGATTGGCTCAAGACATTAGCCAAGATTATCAATGTATAAGTAAAACACCGATTGGCTCACCTGCAGTTTTTATGACGATCTGACCCCCCTGTCTTTTCTGCAGTATAAAAGCTTTGTTTGAGGGAACAGAGGGCAGACCTCACATGATTGCTTAAGGTGAAAGTGTGTGGTCTCTGTTCTCGAGAGCATTACTATTGATAGTTAATTCAATTTGCATTTGATATTAAAATACAAGTTTTACTTTTGGAACTGAATTCAGCAACTTATTTGGTGCACATGCGCAGTAAGTAGTAAACAAAGAACAGACCAGCACTGCGGCCTCGCAGCTCCATCAGAATATTCAAGCCTTAACAATATTGATTTTTTTATTTGAAATAATGCAGATTGAAGCCTAAAAATACTCAACAATCATAGCACAACATGTTTGAAGTCTCCACAAAACAGATTTTACTTCGATTGAGTGAAACAGGCCCACGTTATAAGGCTTCAGTACGGAGAAATCATGCGAGGTCAAGCCAAAATTCTCATTTTGGAACCAGCTGTTGCAGCTGTTCTATTTTAATTGTATATACTATATAACTATATATTTCACTTGTTTATCACTAATATTGTTCAATGACATCATCATACAGCAGTTTGGCATCATTTTCAGCTCTCATAATTCTCCTTCATGGAATTTTCTCGTCTGTGTGTCTGTGAGCCTTGAATCACAGACAGTTTGTTGCACTTCTGGAGGAGCATGAGACTGAACACAGTGACATAGGCTACCACACAGCTGTCAGGTGGCTCAGCCCGGGCAAAGTGCTTCAAAGAGTACGGGACCTGAGAGCAGAGATTCAAGAGTTTTGTGAGAAGAAAGGCAAGAACATCCCAGAGCTCTCGAATGTCAACTGGAGGACAGATTTAGCATTTGCTGTTGATGTGACTGCACTAATGAATGATCTAAATACCAAACTGCAAGGCAAGGGCCTCTTTGCACATCACATGAGAAAGTTGCAGTTTCTTTCAAGCCAGATGGAGGGTAACACTCACCCACCTGCACACCCTGAAAGAAGCCACACCATCAGTTGAACATCTCCACAAGTACTCATCCATGTTAGGGGCACTGCATGGTGAGTTTTCAAGGCCGTTTCAAGACTTCAAAACAGTTGAGAGTGAAATGCACATGATTTCTTCCCCCTTCATGTGCAGTGTGGATAATGCTCCCAGTGATGTTCAGCTCCAACTCATTGACCTGCAGTCTGATGCAGTACTGGCAGAGCACTTCAGTCAGTATCACTGCTGGATTTATATTCTTCTCTCAAAGAGGAGAACTTTCCACACATGAGGAGGCATGCTCAGAAGATGTTGGTTCTCTTTGGATCAACCGACATCTGTGAACAAACATTCTCTGTGATGAAGTTCAACAAATCCAGATACAGATCCTCTCTCACTGACGATCACCCGTCAGCTGTCCTTCACATCTCTACCTCAGACATTCAGCCTGACTTTAGTGAACTCGTTCAAGCCCAACAGAGACTAGATTTCTCGCACTGAACTGAAAAACAGAAAGGGGTCATTTGTATAGTAATCATACCTGCAAACTTGTCGCTTTTCGGCGAAATTCGCCGTTTTGAATCAAAAATATGTCATCCACGTGAATCGTGTAGATCCGTAGAGTTTTTTTTGGGGGGGTCAACTGGCCAGCCAGCGTTTCTCCGATTGGAGTGAGACGAGGAGAAAAGGTGATGTGGTGATCTTTGCAATAAAACATCTTTGATGTGACGTGTCTAGTCTTGTCCAATCAGCGTTAAGATGTCTACAGCGTCTTCATTTCCCTCCGTTACAGTTTAAGTTCCGTTATTTTTCTGTTACCGTTCAGACTTGCTGGGTTAAGTTAACGTCCACTGCATGCGGAGCTCTGTCGACTTTTAACATTCGTCATTATCGCGAATTAGGAGGAAAAAACGTAACGTGATGAAACATGAAGCCCCCCCCCGTGTTCCGGTTCAGTTCACGCGGCCACTCGTTAACGTTAAACCAGAACACCGGCGGATCTGGTTGCTGTTTTTAACTCAAAGTAGAATGAAAGGCCCAGATACTGATGAGATGAGGTCAAAGAGCTTCAGGGCTGAGATGTGAGAGGAGCTGGGCCTGGATAAAGGTGGAGGTCTAAACAGACCTGAGTACAGCTTCCTGCTGTCACAGTGTTTTAAATACATTGATGAGGCAGGTCTGCTGAATGCAGCCTCTGCTCCAAGAGATGAACTACAGCAACAAGGGCTCACGTGCCCTCTCATCACACTACCAGACACTGTTCACTGTAATGACCACAGCCAGAGGAGATTATCATTTTAATTTAAATAATAGAACTGGATTGAATGCATATTAATTGCAAATAGAAGATAGGCCACTATTCTAACAGCTTTACAGTAACAGTGGAAGTTAATATGAAGACATACAGTAACAGTAGAAGTTAATATGAAGACATACAGTAACAGTAGAAGTTAATATGAAGACATACAGTAACAGTAGAAGTTAATATGAAGACATACAGTAACAGTAGAAGTTAATATGAAGACGTACAGTAACAGTAGAAGTTAATATGAAGACGTACAGTAACAGTAGAAGTTAATATGAAGACGTACAGTAACAGTAGAAGTTAATATGAAGACGTACAGTAACAGTAGAAGTTAATATGAAGACGTACAGTAACAGTAGAAGTTAACATGAAGACGTACAGTAACAGTAGAAGTTAATATGAAGACGTACAGTAACAGTAGAAGTTAATATGAAGACGTACAGTAACAGTAGAAGTTAACATGAAGACATACAGTAACAGTAGAAGTTAATATGAAGACATACAGTAACAGTAGAAGTTAATATGAAGACGTACAGTAACAGTAGAAGTTAATATGAAGACATACAGTAACAGTAGAAGTTAATATGAAGACATACAGTAACAGTAGAAGTTAACATGAAGACATACAGTAACAGTAGAAGTTAATATGAAGACGTACAGTAACAGTAGAAGTTAACATGAAGACGTACAGTAACAGTAGAAGTTAATATGAAGACGTACAGTAACAGTAGAAGTTAATATGAAGACGTACAGTAACAGTAGAAGTTAATATGAAGACGTACAGTAACAGTAGAAGTTAACATGAAGACGTACAGTAACAGTAGAAGTTAATATGAAGACATACAGTAACAGTAGAAGTTAATATGAAGACGTACAGTAACAGTAGAAGTTAATATGAAGACGTACAGTAACAGTAGAAGTTAATATGAAGACGTACAGTAACAGTAGAAGTTAATATGAAGACGTACAGTAACAGTGGAAGTTAATATGAAGACGTACAGTAACAGTAGAAGTTAATATGAAGACGTACAGTAACAGTAGAAGTTAATATGAAGACGTACAGTAACAGTAGAAGTTAATATGAAGACGTACAGTAACAGTAGAAGTTAATATGAAGACGTACAGTAACAGTAGAAGTTAATATGAAGACGTACAGTAACAGTAGAAGTTAATATGAAGACATACAGTAACAGTAGAAGTTAATATGAAGACATACAGTAACAGTAGAAGTTAATATGAAGACGTACAGTAACAGTAGAAGTTAATATGAAGACGTACAGTAACAGTAGAAGTTAATATGAAGACGTACAGTAACAGTAGAAGTTAATATGAAGACGTACAGTAACAGTAGAAGTTAATATGAAGACGTACAGTAACAGTAGAAGTTAATATGAAGACGTACAGTAACAGTAGAAGTTAATATGAAGACGTACAGTAACAGTAGAAGTTAACATGAAGACGTACAGTAACAGTAGAAGTTAACATGAAGACGTACAGTAACAGTAGAAGTTAATATGAAGACGTACAGTAACAGTAGAAGTTAACATGAAGACGTACAGTAACAGTAGAAGTTAATATGAAGACGTACAGTAACAGTAGAAGTTAATATGAAGACGTACAGTAACAGTAGAAGTTAACATGAAGACGTACAGTAACAGTAGAAGTTAATATGAAGACGTATAGTAACAGTAGAAGTTAATATGAAGACGTACAGTAACAGTAGAAGTTAATATGAAGACGTACAGTAACAGTAGAAGTTAATATGAAGACGTACAGTAACAGTAGAAGTTAATATGAAGACGTACAGTAACAGTAGAAGTTAATATGAAGACATACAGTAACAGTAGAAGTTAATATGAAGACGTACAGTAACAGTAGAAGTTAATATGAAGACGTACAGTAACAGTAGAAGTTAACATGAAGACGTACAGTAACAGTAGAAGTTAACATGAAGACGTACAGTAACAGTAGAAGTTAACATGAAGACGTACAGTAACAGTAGAAGTTAACATGAAGACGTACAGTAACAGTAGAAGTTAACATGAAGACGTACAGTAACAGTAGAAGTTAACATGAAGACGTACAGTAACAGTAGAAGTTAATATGAAGACGTACAGTAACAGTAGAAGTTAACATGAAGACGTACAGTAACAGTAGAAGTTAACATGAAGACGTACAGTAACAGTAGAAGTTAATATGAAGACATACAGTAACAGTAGAAGTTAATATGAAGACGTACAGTAACAGTAGAAGTTAATATGAAGACGTACAGTAACAGTAGAAGTTAATATGAAGACGTACAGTAACAGTAGAAGTTAATATGAAGACGTACAGTAACAGTAGAAGTTAATATGAAGACGTACAGTAACAGTAGAAGTTAATATGAAGACATACAGTAACAGTAGAAGTTAATATGAAGACATACAGTAACAGTAGAAGTTAATATGAAGACATACAGTAACAGTAGAAGTTAATATGAAGACATACAGTAACAGTAGAAGTTAATATGAAGACGTACAGTAACAGTAGAAGTTAATATGAAGACGTACAGTAACAGTAGAAGTTAATATGAAGACATACAGTAACAGTAGAAGTTAATATGAAGACATACAGTAACAGTAGAAGTTAATATGAAGACGTACAGTAACAGTAGAAGTTAATATGAAGACGTACAGTAACAGTAGAAGTTAATATGAAGACATACAGTAACAGTGGAAGTTAATATGAAGACATACAGTAACAGTAGAAGTTAACATGAAGACGTACAGTAACAGTAGAAGTTAATATGAAGACATACAGTAACAGTAGAAGTTAATATGAAGACATACAGTAACAGTAGAAGTTAATATGAAGACGTACAGTAACAGTAGAAGTTAATATGAAGACGTACAGTAACAGTAGAAGTTAATATGAAGACGTACAGTAACAGTAGAAGTTAATATGAAGACGTACAGTAACAGTAGAAGTTAATATGAAGACGTACAGTAACAGTAGAAGTTAATATGAAGACGTACAGTAACAGTAGAAGTTAATATGAAGACGTACAGTAACAGTAGAAGTTAATATGAAGACATACAGTAACAGTAGAAGTTAATATGAAGACGTACAGTAACAGTAGAAGTTAATATGAAGACATACAGTAACAGTAGAAGTTAATATGAATATGAGTAATAGTTATAGTAATAAAAGTGCTAATTTTGCAAAAACATGATCCCCGTCAGTGTTAAAAGTACAATATTTCCCTCTGAGATGTAGTGGAAGTACAAAGTTGAATAAAATAGATATACTCAAGTAAAGTACCTTGAATTTGTACATAAGTACAGTACTTAAGCAAATATACTACTTACATTCCACCACTGATGATAACATTTACTCTTACCACTCACAGCTCATCAAAACTATACAATTTACTTTTTATAAAGAGGTGGAATAATATTGAGCAGGATTGAGTTCAGTCTATTGGTCCGGCCCTCCACAACAGTCCCTGTTTATCATGTGGCCCCCCCTGTTCTAAAGGCACCTTTAGATGTGATGAAGTGTAAAGAGAGAAGCTTCTTTCAGACATGGATCTAATTATGTAATGGACTCAGCATGTTCCCCGCACCAACCCACACACCATCTCCCACGTGACTGCGTGCACACTGTCCATAACAGTTAATGTGCTTCTTTTTCTTTTTTTGCCATTACTTTCACATGCTGAAGCGGGAACTGTAGACACATCTATAGCAGGCACTTTTTTTTTGCATTGGCAAGAACCAAAAATAATGCAGCTGTGGAGGAAGAAAGAAGGAAAAGCCTGTATGTGTCCTCTGTAAAGGTCCAGGTTATATCTACCCACGAGCAGGGCTGGGGGCAAAATCAGCTGTGGGCTCTTATTAACCCTGGTTTCTCTCACACATTGTGCATATGTTAGTTAGTATCTTGTAATTTATTTGTGGTTTAGTGAAATGCCCATTGGAAGCACACTATGAAACAATAAGAAAAAATATTTTAACTCAGTGTCTCAAGATGAGGAAACATTGTCGTCTTTGTCTGTCAATCAAGATAAATATGCGAAAATTCACGCAAAAGCAAATGACATAACTGGCTCTGTAGGGTAAGGTGAACTGTTTGGACCAAAAAGTGCAATTTAAAATTTGAATGTGAGACACAGAGAGTACAACCAACAAACAAATCCTGCCGTGAATAATTAGCTCATAATGTCGTCACTGATGTTTCTCATCTCACATTCACATAATTCTCATAACTGGCTGCGCCCTGATGTAATTACTGACAGAGCCAATGGCCAGAGCGAGCTTGTAATAAACCATAGCTTTATTTTAAAGGCCCCATCTCACGTTTCTATTGTGGGGTATAAATATGTTTGCAGCCACTGCTAACTGGGTTTAGACCAGAGCAGCTGAGAAGAGTGGAGCAGTGAGAGTTTCTGCTCCTCGCTCACAGAGCTCAGTGTCACGCTCAACTCTCCCCGCTCCACTCCACTCGCTCGCTCCAAAAAGAGAAAAAAAAGCGGTGTGGTATTTATATTACAGCTATAGGCTGCCAAATACATTTTTTTTACCAACTTTTGTTTACTGACGTTTTTGAATGAAGCTTTGAATGTCTGTTTGTTTTTCTTTCAAAGTCAGTACGTGCCTCCCTTTGTGTGCAGCAAGCGGGAAAGCAAACTGTTTTTGGACGGTGGGGAAAAATGTTAAGGAAAAGCTAAACGGCAACAAATATTGATTGATGCAGAATATTGAAATGATCAGATCATCCTTGTATCATATAATTTTCCCCAAAAAATTTACTTTTGAACTTAACGAGTTATTGGAAATGTTTGGAACACACAAGTCAGAAACAGTCCTACGCAGCCACCACTGGAATACATTCTACAAATAGTATAATACTAATAATATCTCTGTAGCCTGATCTATATCTGACAATGTGCATAAATACCGAGTTTTAACACAATAATTAGACAGGCAAAACAAATGTTGACATCTGAATGTTGATTGAGAATTTGAATGTCAACGACATTCTGGCTCAGGTTGAGGGCATTCTTCCAACTCGTGATTTGAGCGATAGGCACTGCAGCTAAATTGGAGCGGGATGGAGTGACTGACGTGATAGTGATTTATTTAAAAAATATTCTCTGCTCACACGCTCCATCCAAAGTCCTTCTGCTTACACTCCGGCTTGCTTGCGCTCCTCTCCAGACTTTTAGTTGTGTCGTCCTGAGTGGCCTGTCACTGATGGTTGAACATATATGATCTGTGCTAATTAATGACAATGCTTCTCCGAAGTGACTATGATGTTACATTGCTGAGCTTAGAGGATTTTGAAAATCTACTACTGACCGTTTTCTGGGCCATCCACTGCAGGGGATCAACAGTCAAAGCTGCCTCTGACCCTCTGGCTGTCTGGCTTTCCAAAAAGCACAAACATTCCTGCAATCGATATGTACAACCACTATTGCAAATGCTAAATTCCCACTACTTTGGTTTGTCAAGAGCAATACAGCTTTGTTTTCTTTCCTACCAGTACAGATGGTAGTACAAAAGGACTCCTTTACACTGAAGAATAGCCTATGATGTATTATCATGTGCAGAAACAGGTAACTTGGAACACGTTTGGGCTACAAAAGTAAAATCACAAAACATTCACAAACTAAAAGATAAGATTCTAAATAACAAGGATACCCATAGTTAATGGTGGTTACAGCGTATTGAACCGTGTTAGGGTCCATTTCAACTCGAGTAGAGAGTCATTCAATCAGACAATGAGGAAAATGGACGTGAAAGTTGACATTAGAGTGTAAAAGTTCCGTAATTTACAGTCTCTGGCTTGCCTTTGTGCAGCTTAGTCAATTTTTTCAAAATGTCAGAAGCAGGAAAACATCCATGAGGTCATGGATTGTTGTTGACTGGGCGGAAGATGAAAGTAGAAAACATCCAAAAGATCTGACAAGGTTCTTTGGCTTTGTCACTTGGTGTTCACCTCTTGTGCAAACATCTTGATTTTCAGTTCCTGTATCTTAGAATTCAGCTTGTGCCCATCCAAATTCATTATGACCTTTTGGAGAAGCTCCAAGATGTACTTGAGGTTGTCTGGAAAGCTTAGATCAAGGGCATCAATGAGCCCAACACATGATGAACGCCATGATGACACCGTCTACGTTGTTCAGGACTTTAATGCAGTTGATCACAAGTCCCACGTCCTCTGGCTCCCCATCGCCTTCTCTTTTGATCATGTAAATCCTTGTAGGAGCTTGGTAATGCTGATCAAACTGCAAAAGATGAGAGAAATATATTAGTGGTGGGAAATGCTGGAATAATCCAAAATTCATGTAAAACAAAGTCAAGTCAAAAGTGCTTTTAACATAAAATGTTAACATTTAGAATGGACTAGCAATTCATCTTTTACAGCAACACTAAAGCTACATATAATAGAAATCAAATCATGCAAGCGTGTTAAATAAGATTAAGACCGTCATTTTAATAAAATACCAAACTGTTTGCCTTGAAGAAACTAAATTATTACAGTATAATGATGCTATATGATGCTAACACTGCGCATTGACCGTAGTATAACAGAAGAGTTAGCCCGCTACATCGATCAGTTCTTCACAATGACGACGGTTCACATACAAATGGCTGCTGCTCTGATCCTGTTATGTCGGTTTGAATGGTGTTAGAGTCAAAAATCTAAATGACTAATTATAATATGTGTGCTCACAATTCTGGTGTCCTCACTTGAACTTTATGGCCTGCGTCCTCATGTGAATATGTGTGTGTGAACTTACTCTACAGTGTCTGGGAAAGAAAGCGTTCTCAGCATGTAAATGATAATAAGGAAGATAGACACAGAGTTGTTTTGAGAAAGTAACCTTTGTGCCAGAACAGATGCTCAAGTGAAGTTCTCTTCCAATACGACATGGCGGATGCCATTTTGTGTGTGTGTGTGTGTGTGTCACCTTTTGTGACGAGGACCTCATTGTAAACCAATCCTGTGCCAGTCATTGCATGTTGTTTACTCAGTATAAATATCAGAAGCTCAGAGTCAGAACTCCGAGCGGCCTTGATGCATACCCTGATGTGAATCAACTCCGTCTCCTTCTTGCAAGAATAAATGTCCTGTGATTAATGATTTTCCATCGGTCTCGAGTGAATTTTTCTAACAAATGGGAATGTCCGTTCTACTCTCGTTCTATTTCTATGGCTGCTGCCATAAAACACCGCTGTGTGTTCATGCGTCAGGTGCCCGCATGAGTGAGAGGAATTCAGCAGGTTTATGAGCTCATGATTTATTCATAATAAATATGTTGGGAACGTAAAGGAGCGTGTTTGAGTTATCAGTATCTAAGAAACTAAATTATTGACATCAATAGAATTATTAATGTCAGTAACAATTATTAATGATTATTAATAATAACGGGGCACCACCCTGCGGACAGGGACCAATAACCAAACGATAAAACTAAGTTTCATAATTAGCGTTCACTCACAATGTCAATAGTCTGAGTACTATTACATTTGGAGTACAAGTGAAGGTTTAAGTTCGAGCACAGGCCACTACATCCAGCTATTATTACACACATATGCACCAGTAATCACAAAAGACTGCTCTTTAAAATATAACAGAGTTTATTACATCCGAATAATAAATGATCAAATCAAATAATATCAAAACCAACAAACACTATCATACAATTATATGTCTAATACCTAAAGTCAAATGAACAAACGTGGAGTGCGGATCTTTGTGTGTGTGTGTGTGTGTGTGTGTGTGTGTGTGTGTGGAGGAGGGAACTACTCGGACAGTGGTAGGGTTAATCTAAAAAGGGGCCGGGCCCTGTTGGTCAACAACCAAGATGGCGGGGACGTGGCTACGTAGGTAACCACGTGGATCTACGCACAATGTGGGTTGGGACAATCGATTACGTAACCAGTATGTGAGATGGTCAATGAAAATCAGTGAATCTAACTATGTGTGTGCGTGTTCGTAGGAAGAGAGAGGGAAAGAGAGAAAGAGAGAGAGAAAACCGAGCTCTGAGCACGATACTACGGCGCCGCTGTAAGATGTGAGAACAGCTGATTCATCACGTAACTCTCGGCGGTCGGGTTCTGAGCCGGCCAGCACAGTGGTAGTTACTAGGGGTGTAACGATACGCGTATTCGTATTGAACCGTTCGGTACGAGGCTCACGGTTCGGTACGCATGACGAACTGAACGAACCGTTCATATGTTTTTCTTTTTTTTTTTTTTTAAGGGGGCGACCGTGGCTCCCTGGGTTAAGAGGGTTGTCTGGTAACCGCAAGGTCGAAGGTTCAATCCTTGACTGGGCCGTGTCATGTGTCGAAGTGTCCCTGAGCAAGACACTGTACCCCTAGCTCCCCGGGCGCCTGTCATTGGCAGCCCACTGCTCCCTATATACAGGGATGGGTCAAATGCAGAGAAAAATGTCCCCCATAAAGGGATAAATATAGTGTATATTTTAATTTTTTTTGTTTTTTTTAGTGCATTTGGAAATGCAGAAGCTTAAATTGTGGGAAATATTATGTTTTCGGTGGAGCCACTGTTCTCAAACTGGCAACACACATGACGTAACGGACAGCGTGCTCTCTGACACGCCCACCACCAAAGAAACACTTCCTACTCCAGTCGGGCACTTTGCGCTGTGAGACACGCTACATGAAGCTAACGTTAGCTCGGTGCAACATGGCTAGTAATAGACCAGAAATAAAAGATCCTCCAACGGCCTACAGGTCTGGTGTTTGGAGCCACTTTGGTTTCTCTGTGAACTATGAGGGCGATGGTGAGAGAGTGATGGATAAAAAAACAACGCGATCAACAAGCGATCACCACGGCGGTTGGTACATTTATAGCCGCGGACATGAGACCCGACTCTGTAGTGTAAAACGCTTTATGAACCTGCTGAATGTTATTGAGCCCCGTTGCACTACTCCTTCACGAGCCCATTTCAGCCAAACCGTAATTTCCGCTTTGTACAAGAAAACTACTACATTAACGTTACATTTTTTAAGGAGCAGTTTTTGTTTTTTATGCTTATGTGTTGCTAAGAAGACACCCCAGAAGATGGGTCACTCAGGTATAGATCCATCATTGTTCAAAGTCAAAGAATAGCTTCATGATGTTAGTTTTAATGAATAAATATATTTTAAAATCAAGTACGTTTCTCTGGCATTTATAGTTTTCTACTGTATTGAAAACGTACCGAAACGTACCGAAAACGTACCGAACCGTGGCTCCACTGTACCGTACCGAAACGAACCGTGGATTTTGTGAACCGTTACACCCCTAGTAGTTACGGTTCTGAATCCTACTCGCGGAGCCGATTTAAGAAAGAGAGAATAAAACCGAACAAAATAAAATAATAAAATAATCCCAAAATAAAACAGATCTTTATCACTGCGATGAAACGCGAAGATTGCTCTTCATCACCTCGAAACTCGGTCTGCGAATCGAGGTTCGTCTGCCGCGGTTTCTGTCTTTAAGGTGATAAAATCACAATCTCCGAATCTACTAGCAGTGAGGATCTAATCACAGTTACAGCAGGAAATACACAGGCTAACGGGACTCGCAGTCCGCGATGCTTGCGCAATAAACACGTTATAAACGCTACGGTAACTTAACTAAACAAGATAAAGGAAATAACACACAAACTGATCTACTCTAAGCCCAGATACCAAGATAACTCTTACTATTTGGTGCTTCTTTCGAGATCGATCTTCCGAGGGTTAACTCGGCTGCGCTGCTTCCGAGCGTTACGCAGGGGGTCCGGCTCAAACGCTGCAGGGCTTGAGGGAAGAGGGAAGGGAATTTGGCGTCCTTCCGCCGGCAATGTGTACACTTAAAGGTGGAGGAATTGGTCGTAGAAGTTATCAATTCACTCGTAACAGGATCCAAAATATAAACTATAAAACACAGTCTGTTCGCCCGCGACTCTGACTAGTGACCTATACAGGATTTGATGAGGCAAGCGCTTCCTGGGTCTCCTTGCACCAGCGCGAGGCCGGACGGAAAAGGAAGATTTGAGAGTTGCGTCTGCTTTTAAAGGCAGGTAGTGAACCAGTGAGGGGTCTCCTGCTGGCCAATGAGGGGCCAGCATTCAGTTTTGGCTGGAGTTGGGGGGGTGTGGTCATGACTCCTGGCCTCGTGGCCTTCTCAGACCCCCCAGACCAGCTTTTGTCCAAAGAAACATGGATGCCTCTTTGAGCAGACCCAACAAATATTTTTCAGTAAAGAAAACGTGACTAAACTCACTACAACTGAACGCCCACTACTAGCGAGAGTAGCCTTCTGCGGCCTGCAGTGCCTTATGGCGCTAGAGAGGGGTGTGTCTCGATCTCGTTTAGGTTGTCGAATTTTGGGACAGTTGGGGCCCAGAACACATCGTCAGTAATGTTCCCTTGTGTCATTGGGTGTTACGGCCTTTCAACACTATACACCCTCCCCAAGGGCGGCCAGCTGCAGGAAGATCAGCCCTCAGCTTGTGTGCCGTGCCCAACTGTCTCGAAATTGACAACTTTCTGGTAGATGCTTGAATGGTTAACAGGTGGGGATTCTCAAGTGGGTTATGCTGACATAGTTGGAGCACAGCATGGGTCATTCCGCTTGATCCAAATCCACTGGCTGCTTCTTTCAGCCGCCTCTGAGACTGCCTTGATGGTCTGCCGCAGAGCCTGACCGTGGCTTCCCAGCTCTGATGATCGAAGAAGCAACAAATCCTCTGCATCCCATTTCCACTGGTCATTTTTTTGTGTTCCAGCCGCACTGCTTTGCTTCTGCTGCAAGCTCTGCATAGCGCAGCTTCTTACGTTCATAGGCCTAAATTCAGAAACCTGTTTCCATTACAAAGGAACAACAACACTTTAGTCCTTTGTTGGCATAAGCCAACAGTCAGTTGTCTGGGATTCTGACAAGGTAATAAGAGGTGTTGCAGATGCAGGGAATTGCTCTCCTTAGGATTCATGTTGTTTATAAGAAAACCTTGAAAAACTTTTTTTTACAGAACTTTACCCATGACCACTATGGGGTCTATAGACGAAGCTTGTAAGGTGTTCTCCCTTCTCACAAATGTTCAAGGACCATTGTTCGGAAACAAAATTCTCTACATGAATGTGTTACTGTTAGTGGTGTAACGGATCACCCGGCCCTCACGGTTCGGATCACTCGTGAACCGCGGATCAATTGAGTATTATTTTTTTCTTTTCTTTTTTTACAGTGTAATCATCATAGTGTGTAATAAAGTTTTACTGCTGCTGTTCCTTTTCAAGTAACAAGTCCCCGAATATCAATGCAAAGTGTCAGTGAACAGATATAAAGCAGTAGTGTGTTCACGTCAACGGAGCAGGTTAAAAGCATTTAACGGCGAAAGTCATGGCGAGCGGAGGAACTTGAGAAGCTCCCGGCGTCATTTAAGTCGCAAGTTTGGGAGTATTTTGTCTTCCCTGTAACTTATAATGACGGATAAGGGTGGTGGACAAAACCGTTACGGTATGTAGGCGTTATTTAAAGAGAAAGACATACGACAAGGAAAAGACTGTGACCGCTTTCACCATGGCGGAGTGGAGTCTCATAGTCCGGTGCTGCAGACACGCCCCCTCTGTGAGAGTCACACAGACACACACCTGGTGCAGGTGCTGACAGAAGTATCAGAGTGGAAGCTAGACAGGCCCAGTAGTAATATCCCAGTCACCACAGAAAGGTCTACCCTCTCCCCAGACAATGGAGATATTCTCATCTTTTTGAAAATAATGTCACAGTAATGGTAAACATTATTGTGTATTTGAATGACATAACCTGACAGGAAGTAAACACAGACCCAAGTTGTTGCCGAGCAGTTCAGTTCAGTTGAAACAGTGTAAGCTAGCTCACTGGCTGTTTCTTTCTTTCAATATTGATCGAAGGACGAGGGTCTCAACTTGGACAACTTCAAATTGGACATCTTCAATATTTTTGTTTTCATGTAAGACTATAGCCCAAAGTTCTTTGCTTTAAGTGTTCTTGAAGTTCTTTAATAAATGGAAAGCAAAGTTATATTTGTCTCCTCCCCTTTTCTTTATTGATCCGAAAAATGATCCGAACCGTGACTCAAGAACCGTGATCCAAACCGAACCGTGAGGTTTGTGATCGGTTGCACCCCTAGTTACTGTACTGCTGTTTATTTATTGTGACATACCTCAGGATAGGTTACCTTATCACTTTTAAGTGGCTTTGTATAAATAGGTAAATAAATTGTTAATAAACCTGCAACTTAATTACTGAATAGTAATTATTATATAATTGTTATTTGCAGTAGAGTATGTCAGAGAAAGTACAAACTCTTTTAATTACATATACTGCCAGGTTATATATAAGGTTAACCAATGACTTAACTTTCTCACTTGTGTGGTTCATGTTCCTGGCTGAAAAGATAGAAAACAGAGAGAAGGAAAAGAGCAAGAAAGAGTCAAGAAGAAGCTGAAAATAGAAGGAGAAGGAGAGAAGCAGTTAAAGGAGGTAGCAGATGTCTCTGTGTGAGAGAACGTTTTTTCCTGTGGTTCATATGCATGTGTCTATACATGTTTATGTGGCACTTTATAGAATTCATCATCCTTATTCAAGACATGAAATGTGCCTTTAAACTTAATTTTGATTGTGCAAGAAATATATGTGTACTGGCAGATGCCTAACATCCAACAACTGAGGATGAGGGAGAGGAGGATGAGGAAGTGAATCCACGAAGTTATGGAACAGGACGGACAGGAGGTGGAAGCAGGCAGGCTCAGTGACCTGAGTGATGAGTCAGTGGAAGTCCTCTGATTGTATCTGTGGTCAGAAGACTCGCCTCACCTGTTAGAAACTGCATGCTGTTTGCCCTCCTTCCCACAGGAGGCCCCAAGTGGTGATTCACTAAACCACTTATGGTAGGACCTCCCACATTATAAATAGAGGCCTAGCTGAGGCCTTCTTCCTCTTTATCCTAGAATGAGTGTTTGTTCTGTTTCCATGTGTCTTTTGGACTGATTTCAATAACCGTGGGAATCAGATACAATCACCTCACAATAATGTCCTGGCAAAATAAATGGCAAAGTGATTTAAAACTTGTTTCCTGGTGGTGTGTGGCTCCAGTTTGAACGTTAAATCCACAACATCACCCATTAAGGCGAGAACACCCTGGTGGAGTTTCCACTGACGAAGCCTCAGGTGCTGGCCTGCAGTCCTGCCATTATAGGATATCCCCCATTTTGTCATTTATAAAGGGGGAATATCCAGTGGGCCCCTATAACAAGGAAGGGGTTCCTGATGCCCATTACAGGAACGTCGCCAGCAGGGTTCATGGACAGTGAGCTGTTTAGGAAGTATCACCTGGATCTAGAGCTGGTCCGGGGGACACAGGAGGACACATAGTTTTATAACTGTAAATTGCACACACCATCATCTAATCCATTTAGAATGAATAACTTAAGTCCATTCACCTATCTCAATTAAGAAAAGATCAATAAGGAGAGATCAATTGGAAGTGTATGATGAAATTCTGAGTTTAACAATAAATAGGGACTTTTGGAATTAGACCCCATGCATCTATAGTAAGCATAGACCCATGAACAAATGAGAACCCCCAGAAATCTAGATCCTGATGGCCAGCCGATGGAGGATGGATACTTTCAGTTGAGACACCTGGATCATCCTTAGGGACAATTTGGTGATGAGTAGGTGAAGTGCAATAGGTCTGAAAGACAAAATGACAGAAACGCAGTGATATTCAAAGAACAGCCTCTGAGACTGTTCTTTGATTTCTGGTGTCGACTGGATACAGTGACACCAGAAATGAATGACAGGGATTTTGACAATGTCGGGGAGCGGAAATGATTGCAGTGATTGAGGAATTCCCGATAGAAAGAGAAGTGAGGGGGAACAGAGCTTCTTTGCTGAACTTGTGGCAAAGTTTCATTAAAATGTCTGTATGCCGAGGTTAACATGACTAACACATGAACAAACCCGAATAACATTTTATACGTTATATGTGACAGCCATTGTAGCTGGCACACTACATAATGACAGTGATAATTGATTTTCATTACAATAGATCACCTTGATTATGGTTCACAAACTGGATTTTACTGAAAGGGTAAGCTCCTCAGGAACACTTGCTCCCCTGTCTGGCACTTTGTATTCAGTTTGTAATGAGAGGGGCTTTGTCTGCTGAACTGAAATTATAAGTCCAAGTATTGGAGTTCCTTGTAAGGCCATCTAAATATGTATTCACTTATAGGATAATTAAATGTTTGTGTTGATATGGTTGGACAATATGCTGTTCAATCTGAAAGAAATCTTGTTGATTGTTTTCTGTGTTTATTTGCTTGGTTCTGATTATCAAGATTATTGACACCTTAGTTAGTTTGTTAAAAACATTAATGTCCACAATGTGGAAAATTGCCTTTGCCGTTAACACAATCCATCAAATATGGTTCAGTAGGCCTCTCACAAAAAGTACACTATGCAGATTCCACAAAGGACAAATCTGCAAATTCAGGGAGGGGTGGCCTTGTGCGATTGACTATGTATTTAATAATTCATGGAACAAATTTCTTGTAGACATTATTTGGTGGCTTGTGGCAGTCTGAAGCACCTTCCTGAGGGAAGCAATTCAAATTGTCAGGTCACTTATGTCAAGAGCTTTCTTTTTAGTATTCAGTACATGTCTGCTGCTTAGGGTCATGGTTTTACATTGGAGTTACTTGAAAGCCCAGTGCATGCATCTCATACAGACGTTGAAGGTTGCCTTGTGAATTGGTATCAGACACTGAGGGCTGTGACAAAACTTCAGTATTTTGAAGCCCTAGGAATGAGAACTGGTACAACACACTTATACTATATTCAGACCCTGATGGGTTGGAATCCACTCACCAGAGGAAGCGCCAGTAAAGAACTAGTACATTGCCATGCACTGTATCCACGCTATACTGAGGAAGGCAGCTGTATACTGTATACTGTGAAGGATTTCAGTATTGAAAATAGTATTAGTAGGATTTTAGTATTAGAATTAGTTTAGTATGATTATTAGCACCTCTTGTGGTGAATAGAAGTGTCAAAATAATAAGAATGTTACCATGGGTTAAAGAGTTGCAATATATTTATCTATGAAATGTATTATGTTTACAGGAGGTTTACAGATAGAGGATATTATATGTTACAGTATATTGACACATTGAATGTATTAAGCCATATGTATAAGCCATAAAAGTATTAAACACTGTAAGAGAAGAAGTATTAAAGGTCAGATAGGGTCAGATTTAGGGAATATTTTAGTGATTTAGGAACATCTTCATGAGGCATGAAGTAGAAGCGTAGGAGACAGGGAGACAGTGAGACCATAAAAGCAGCAGGAATGCGGAGAAGACAATGCCAGGGTGATGACTACAAAGGATGTCTCCAGCTGTGATGGCTCCAGGAGGACAGAAGCAGTGGAGAGAAGGAGTTGACTTACAGCCATGTGGTTGTAAATAAGCCAGACATTGATTGGCTCAAGACATTAGCCAAGATTATCAATGTATAAGTAAAACACCGATTGGCTCACCTGCAGTTTTTATGACGATCTGACCTCCCAGTCTTTTCTGCAGTATAAAAGCTTTGTTTGAGAAAACAGAGACCAGACCCCACATGATCGCTTCACAGAACCTCCTTAAATGTGAGACCTGAGAGAGTGAAAGTGTGTGATCTCTGTTCTCGAGAGCATTTACTATTGATAGTTAATTCAGTTTGCATTTGATATTAAAATACTTGTTACACTTTTAAAACCGGATCCAGTTCGTTTTTGGTGAGACCTCACTGCTGACAGTCGCAGCAGCAGAGGCTCTGGGGTCAGAGGCCCACCCCCCCTCTGTGCTCCTTTGTTCGTAACTTCTACCTTTAACAATACAAAATGGACAATCTGTTGTCCACATGGGTGACATCTGTTGTCTGCATAGGTTGCAAAGCCCCTTGATGCAAATTTGTGAAACTTTTGGAAATGGCCTATAGAAATGTCATTGACTTGCCCGTCTGTCAAAATTAATTTAGTTTGGTTTGGACATGACATTGTTTGACATGGTTTGTTTATTCAGGACCATTGCATCACATTAATGTTTTGTTAGTAAAATCTAAATCTGTAAAGTAAATATAAGGAATAGCTGTCAGATATACAGGTGCATCTCAATGAATTAGAATATCATCGAAAAGTTAATTTATTTCAGAATTATACCGTTCTTAAAGAACAATCAGTGACACGTTTAATGTCGTAGTAAAGGACGGACCCAAATGCAGGGAGACATGGGGAAACAGAAGTCAATATAGGTGGTTTTAATTGTAAAGAAAAATGTTCAACACAAAATGCACAGAACAGAAGAGTCAAAAAAGGGGTAACTAAATTGTCCAATAAAACAAAACATCAAAAACAGGGAACACGGTAGGGAAGCGCAGAGATGAATCAGGAAACATACCAGGATTGATCAGCAGAACAAGTAACACAACAGACGAAACGACAATGAGACAGGGGACACACAGGGTTTAAACACACTGGGAAGGTGCAGGTGATGAGACAGCAGGGTTCAATCAAGGGCGGGGCAAACAATCACAAAGGCGGGAAATAGACAAGGACAGGAAGTGACGTGAACACAGGACACAAGAGGCAGGGAAAGTCAAAATAAAACGGAAGAAACAACTAAACCAAAAACCGTGACAATCAGAGGCAAAGACCAGTGACAGTTTGCCCAATCACATATGTATGTAAAGCTCAACATTTAGAAATTTAGAAATTTCAAAAACACTAATTTTGCTCAAAGCAACCACAAATGTCCTTTACATGTTGTTCCTGAACTAATCCAAACTATGAAACTGAAACTTTTAAAACCTTCTTATCAAAGTCGCGTCTAACAGTGAGGCAGGGGAACTTCTTGGACGTATGCTTCTCTGTGTTTTGTCAGGGGACACAGGACTGACAGCCATTTTGGCAAAGGCCTCGATAATGCTAATGAATTTGGCCCACTCCCCTGGTCAGCTTCCAGGAGAGTAGCAGTGTACCTGTTAAGGCCTCAGGCTAAACTCTACACGGGTGACAAAGTATCCCCATCTGTCAGACCTGCTGCTCCCTACCTAATTTATCTTGGATGTATTTTCTCTAGCAGTATTTAAAGTTAGAATGTATGGAGACAGCAGTCAGTTAAAGCTGGGGTAGGCAGTTTATTATGGGGAAAATTCACAATAACTTTTCAGCACATTGTAATTCAAGTTGCATTCCTAGGGTAGGAAGTGTGCTCACTTTTGTTGATTACACAGTGTTTTTTAAAGAGTCTGGCTGTTTCAGAATGAAGAACAATTTTTAATGTGCAAACTGCAACATTATGAAATCCAAACAGAACCTAAAAATACATAGATATGCCAATAACTTTATTATTGCTTATTTTCCAAACAAAATATTGTAGCGACCCTGTACAGTAACAGCTGGTAGTAGAGGGGTCAGGCTGTCACTTCCCTCTCTCTGGACAATCACGGGACGCACTGTACACGTTAGTCAAGGTGCGTGCCTGTGATTGGTAGAGCAGAGGGGAGGAGGGGGTTACCTGTTCTGGGTCGGGAGCTAGTCGAGTTCGTTAGACCGGAACCAACGAAGAAGAGAGTTGTTAAAGTAGTGTACGAAGACTGATAATGTTCGCTGGAGTTGCTCGGCATTACTGTTGACGGTTTGTGTTTAATAAACCTCTTGCAAGGACTTCACTCTGTCTCCGACTCGTAAGTGGAACATTACAATATTGTAAGAACACTATCAACTGAGCACAAGAAAAGTGTCTACTTCCAACTTGCTTTGGTGTTGTTGGTATAGCAGTTTGGCTTAAGTATTTTCATCCCAGCAAGACATAACTAAAATCCAGTGGTTTAATCATTGCTCTGAACCTGTCTATCTCAACCGTCTTGGAGCAAGACATGTCCTTGGAAAGGTGGATTGTTGTTGCATTGGTAATGTCGTTCCAACGCTTGCTTTTCCTGTCATATGCAGCACCTCAAATGCCTCTTCAAGCACCCCGTTCTCACTCCCATTTGTCATATACTGATGTTTGGTCAATGTTCCTCTGTATTGGAAATCAACGCACGGAAGACCCCTTTAGTGTGACGTTAACGAAAGTAAAGTTAATGTCAACCACTCTATTTCCTCTACCTAACTAAGTGGTTTTGTTGCCTAAACCTAACATGGATGAATGAAAAGTAACAAGGTACTTACTGCATCAATCTCAGATGGCAAGTTGCACTGACCAAGCAGCTGTATTTGACGAGTTTAGAGTGAGAATGTGTTCTAGTGATGTCTGAGCCTTTTGCTTCACTGTTTCACCGACGCTACTAGTTGACGTCCAGTAATTGTAACTGTAATGCTTTCTGCTGAGGTGACGGAGTAAATTGCTCGTGTTCACACCACTGGCAACAACAGTGGAAATGTACATTTTTTTTTAAAACTTTCCAAACAGCAGACAGCTCCTCTCTTCTGGTACATCTCTGGTCCCTAACGCTTCATCCTCCAGTTCTCTTTTCTGTTCTTGAATATGCAGTAGTGATGGAGCCTCTCCAAGCTGTTAACAGACTGTTAACCTACCAGCTAGCAGCTGTAATGTTACCAAGCATGCTTTTCAGCATTTACAATTATTAGTATTACAAATTGTTTGTGTCACACATTGATGTATTTCATTGCATTGTTATTCATTTTTGTGTTATAAAGTTATAATCGTGAGTGAAAAGGGTACATAGTTAATAAGGGTCCCCTTTACAATATGCTCAAAGATTGTCCTAACTGTAGCGCTCTTCGCTGCTGTGCACCATTGTGGTGGCTTATGAAAAATTAATATCATATGGGAAATTATAACTTTTATACCAGATGAAACTGTATACCGCCCAGCACTAAGAAGTTGTATATTGCTATCATAACAGCAAGAAAAAGGTAATTACAAATGTTGCTACCCATCTACCGAGCATGGTGATATTGGTGAGAAGACATGACTGTGGAGAGACCAAAGGGTATTAAAAGACCACAGCCTCTTCACTCTGCTGCAGTCTGGCAAGAGATAAAGAGGTACCAGCTGCCGTACCGCCAGACTTCAGAGCAGCTTCTTTCCTCTGGCTCTGAGACTCCTAATTTCATCCTCCACCCTCCTCCATATCATATAGTTATGTAGCAAAGTGCAACAATGTACCTTGGTTCTTGTACTACTGAGTGTTGTGGTTGTGGTTTTCTTGTTGTTGATGATGCTCAGCTTCGTTGACTTTATGTATATGACTTATGTCTATAACACCTCACAGCTGGCTCAGTAACTGTTCTCTATCTGACTCGTGGTGAGACCCCACAGGATCTCACTATTAGGAACTCAGTAACAAACACCCACAGAACATAAGAGAGAGATTGGATTTTCTTCAGTTCACACAGATTTATTTGCATCACAAGGAGTACAAGTAAGCCGGGCAGTCCGGACTCGAAAAAACCGCATCACAATTGCATGGCATACTACTTTATACCTCCCTTCTACCCTACGTCTCAGTTCCTCCTCCTTCTCTGAACTCTCACCTAGACAAGTTACCCTGTGCACCTTGGCCAAGCCATAACAGAGGGTTTCCAGATTCCCCACAGTCTCCTTCCCCACTCGTCTTCTCCTGATTTCGCCACTGGCCGCACGTCATAGTGACCAGCGCCTGCTCTACCCCTGCATTAGAAATCTTGCCCTACTTGTTTATCTGCGTCCTCCCCCACATCTATCTTCACTCTCTCTCTATCTTCACCCTCTCCAAGGCTGTTCTGCTAGACTCCCTGTCTCTTCCTACTCCCTTCTGATAGAAGCACCCTGTTCCGTATGCACACAATTGTGAAGTAGTTGCTTTACAGATAGAGTTTTGCATGACCTGCGTATCAAAAACTGTTACAAAGTTGAGGCGGCCAAAAGAGCACAAATACCCGGCCTCAGTGATGTGAATATACATTTGAAATTATGGATATATTTCCCTCAACCCCCCTTTGTTTGTACGTGTGCTTAAATATCCAACTTATCTTGAGAAGAGTTGTTCTCTATACGATAATGGAACCTTCTCTGCGCAGAGAATACAATTCACAAAGACAAGTTCTGTTTCATAGTATTCTTTGTTTCAGCAACTTTAAAAGACTCACGGTTTAGCGGGTACAATAATTTCCACCACACATCCCACTTTTCAACTACACTGTATATGTCATGGTCAGAGGGTCATGAGAGCATCAAGTTTATGTAATTTGGGATTTAGTCTAAGCTTTTGAAGCAGACCTTACACAAAGCAGCAGTGTCTCTGGTAGATTTAGCTCTTTGGCTAACAGGACAGTAGTTGGTTTAGGAGATTAATTAACCCTGCAGCCCTACAAACAGGCACAGACATTTATTGAGAGAGCTTTAATATATAAAAAAGTTAAAGTTTTGTGAGCTGTTGCTTTCCAGCCAACTCAAAGAGGACATGCTGGTGTTACAAAGATGGATCTCAGTATATGGCTGAAGAGCCCTGTAAAATCAATACTGCAGTTAATCACTCTGAGCCCCTCTTTTACCCCTATCCACATTCTGATGATGAGGCAAACAGCACAACAGACAGTACAGCACTTCTGGGATTCTCAGATCCTATGAGGCAAATAAAAAGACCAATATTGCAAGTGTTGTGCTTGACAAAACAGCAAAGGGGTGGAGCCCTCGGGTCGCTGGGGCAGTAATTTTACTTTAACAATCCCAGCCTGTCCCTGGGAACATTTGGCAGCAGCTACGGATCAGCCAGACGCTTCCAGGCATTGTTATTCTGAGCATCCACCAGCTCTTTGTATTAGCTTTTCACATCCCTCTGGCTGTTGCAGGGAGTTTACCTCCTCACTGTTATTAGTGAGCGTCAGCACTGCTGTTTGCACTGTTGTATACACATACTAAGGAGCCTGAGGAAATATGGGCAGACAAGGAGGGAGATAGGTTGATGCACAGCAAAGCAGCACACAGCGAGGTTCTCTAAGGTCAAGTTTCTCAAAGGCTCATAGCGCATTGTTGTGTCTCTGAACTGCTCATCTGATCTACTTAACATTTGGCAAGTGTATTTCTGGGGATCCCGTGGACTATTACTACTACGAATTTGGTGCAATCCGGTCACACGACACGTTCAATATTAATAAACCTTGAATAAACAAGCGAACAGCACTCTGTAGCAGCGGGGGCGGAGCTTCCAGCTCTGTGGTCCACCAAGTCGTCCGCGGCGTGTAGACAATGGCTAATTGACTGCATTTCACTTTTGCTGCTGGATGCTGGATATAGCCTGCTAACGCTACATGATTAATGCATTACTTTACAAACAAACTTTTCTTCACAAGTCAAAGAGCACAAGTGGATAGGCTACAGTAACAGCGCCACTCTGCCATTGCATCTCAACTTGTGTACGTTTTTGTCATACTAACTTATAACTTTACAGCCACTCATTAATTCCATGCTCTCCTTTATATAGGCCGTGGTTATGTCAAAGCAGGCGACTGATACAGCTATTGGGAAAATACCTCCGCTAAGTGTGTTTCAACGATGTTTTTGATCGCAAGTAACCCTGACACGTGTTTTTCAGGGGCGGATTTAGTGATTTGAGGGCCCCGAGAAAATGCTGTCTTGCTTTATTTTTCACCCTTTTTCTAACTCGGTATGTTGGTATTGGCAGTGGAAGAAGAAATACTCAAAACTTTTTCCAAACTAACAATGTTAATAGTAAAAATATTGTAAGGGCCTGAGGGGAAGGGTAGTGGCTGGCATCTACATTCCAGGCAGAAGGCTCCACCCACTCCTTTAGGAGAGCATTGAGATCAGGTGTGGGAAGAGACCTGATCCTGATCTCCTCATCAGGGAGGGGAACAAAAGGCCAGGAGGGAAACGGAGCAAAAAGAAGACGACGAGGGGAGAAGAGTGTATTCTCCTCGGGTGGAAGAAGATTAAGCCCGGTAAGTCGGCTAGCGGCCCGGCTGATTTAGTTTAGTTGTATAGTTAACTGATCGAGCTCTGGACTGAGCTACGTTTTCTGTTTTTTGTGTTGGTTGAGGTTTGTTTGATTAAAACCCCTTAAAAACCTGCAGAACTGATTCTGTCTGCGATTGCTGCGCTGCCACTAATTTCTGTCCTCTGTACCTTCCTGTTACACTATTAATACCGCACAGTAAAAGTTGTTGGGGTCTGACTATGCCCTGGACAAGGCCTTCACCATTGTGCTTTTAAACAAAGGGATATCAGGCCTGCTTGTTCAACAGAAGGGCTGATCTGTGGTGGAGATAAGAGCAGGCCCAGATAGCAGTCGACTCCGGGGCGGATCCGCCCTCAGGTCAGCAGATCCGCCGTACTGTCGCACTCAGTTCGGCTATGCGCACTGGATACGGGCCGCCCCCGGATCGTGCACCGTCAAACAGCGGACTCGCTGCGGAGACCAGGCGTATCCACACATCGAACGTGCCTTTTTTCCCTGTTCAAAAACTGCAGGCAGGTAAAAGGCAGCCTACCGTTAGGACCCACACAACAGGGGGCATACAATACAATGGGGTGGGAGGTTCACCTTTCCTCCTGAACTCAGACAAACCTGAGAGAGCAACTGATCTACCTCGAGGCCAGCCTTTGTTTGGTGACTGATTTGGTAAGTTCTCTTTCCTTTTTTAAACATGTTTAAAAGCATGATTATAAGGGTGAATAGGTCATAGCATTAAATGAAAGGTGTGTGAGATAATGGTTAAAAATGTGTTATCTGCTAGAGTGGACGGTGGTCTAGAAAGGTAGATAATTATTTTTACATTGCATGTTCTATCAAATGTTTGTGTAAAGGTTCCTTTTTGTATAATAATGCATTGTTTCTTTTTAGTTTTAAACAAAGACACTAGAGGAGCCAACCACTGTTTTTCCCATGCTTATTAGATTTAGTGTGTTTTAAAAATAAATAAATTGACTGGGCCATTTTCTGTTTCATTTCTTGTGGGGCTTTGTGCAGTGCCGAAGGGGGATGGTAGAGTTGACTTCCTGCATGCACATCTTATTCTGTTGTTTGAGTCACCTTAAAAAGAAAACTTGCTGTTTCCATATCTTTAGTGAAATCTGTCTTAATCAGTTGTCCAAAGAATTTTTTAACCTAATTCTAATGTTCTTTCTTAACAGCTGCTGAAGTTCATATTATGAGCTTACTGGAGAACATTAAACACCAGCAAGACCAATTAATTGCCAGAGTAAACTATCTCACCAACAAGCTACACACAACTGGCCAAGAAGTCGAAGTGACTTACCCAGTACAGTTTCCATTTAACTCGATGGAGGAAGTGGAACATTTTGAGGACCGCCTCCAACTCTCAGCTGAAGAAGAGTGGTGAGTTTTTTTGTTTTATTAAGCATCTCAATCAAATCTGATTACATTTTTCTCATTAAAATCAATCTTGATTTTAACTATTCTATATTATATGTAATTAACACTGGATAATACCCTGTTTGATGAAAATGTATTATAAAAAACATTCTGTAAAGTATCAGATGTTAACAGTACTTTTTTGATCCATTTTAGATTTCCTCCCTGGCAACCATCGGAGGACATGACACAAAACAGGTTACCTTGTAATCCTTGCCCACATTCGTAAGCTGCTGAGGATCAGCGACCCATAGCTTCCAGTGTAGATGCTGGGACCAGAGCGGCTGCAGAGGTAGCTGCTCTGATGCGGAAGGGATGTGAGGTGTATAGCTGAGGAGGATGTCCGCTTCGTTTGCAGCGGAGACAGAGTCTGTTGGTAAAGCAAGACCTTGACGTGGCTTTTCTTTGTCGGTCAGAAACGAGGGTTCATCTTGCCTCGCACCGGGACACCGTTGCAGGTACCAGGTTATGGAAGATAGACAGAATGCAGTGTTAGTTAGTGAGATAACGATGTGTTGCTCTCACTGGAGACTACTGGACATCGCTGGGTAACCATCATCATCTCGGAGTTACAGTGCATATATTGATGAACAGTGGGAGCTGCGTTCACATGCTCTGCCTGTTGTTAAAGGTAGAAGTTACGAACAAAGGAGCACAGAGGGGGTGGGCCTCTGACCCCAGAGCCTCTGCTGCTGCGACTGTCAGCAGTGAGGTCTCACCAAAAACGAACTGGATCCGGTTTTAAAAGTGTAACAAGTATTTTAATATCAAATGCAAACTGAATTAACTATCGATAGTAAATGCTCTTGAGAACAGAGATCACACACTTTCACTCTCTCAGGTCTCACATTTAAGGAGGTTCTGTGAAGCGATCATGTGGGGTCCGCTCTCTGTTCCCTCAAACAAAGCTTTTATACTGTAGAAAAGACAAGGGGGTCAGATCGTCATTAAAAACTGCAGGTGAGCCAATCGGTGTTTTACTTATACATTGATCATCTTGGCTAATGTCTTGAGCCAATCAATGTCTGGCTTATTTAGAACCTCATGGCCACAAGTCAACTCCTTCTCTCCACTGCTTCTGTCCTCCTGGAGCCATCACAGCTGGAGACATCCTTTGTAGTCATCACCCTGGCATTGTCTTCTCCGCATTCCTGCTGCTTTTATGGTCTCACTGTCTCCCTGTCTCCTACGCTTCTACTTCATGCCTCATGAAGATGTTCCTAAATCACTAAGATATTCCCTAAATCTGACCTTTAATACTTCTTCTCTTACAGTGTTTAATACTTCAGTGTTTAATACTTTTATGGCTTATACATATGGCTTAATACATTCAATGTGTCAATATACTGTAATATATAATATCCTCTATCTGTTAACCTCCTGTAAACATAATACATTCAATGTGTCAATATTAGGGGTGCAACGGATCACAAACCTCACGGTTCGGTTTGGATCACGGTTCTTGAGTCACGGTTCGGATCATTTTTCGGATCAACAAAGAAAAGGGGAGGAGACAAATATAACTTTGCTTTCCATTTATTAATTAAAGAACTTCAAGAACACTTAAAGCAAAGAACTTTGGGCTATAGTCTTACATAAAAACTAAAATATTGAAGATGTCCAATTTGAAGTTGTCCAAGTTGAGACCCTCGTCCTTTGATCAATATTGAAAGAAAGAAACAGCCAGTGAGCTAGCTTACACTGTTTCAACTGAACTGAACTGCTCGGCAACAACTTGGGTCTGTGTTTACTTCCTGTCAGGTTATGTCATTCAAATACACAATAATGTTTACCATTACTGTGACATTATTTTCAAAAAGATGAGAATATCTCCATTGTCTGGGGAGAGGGTAGACCTTTCTGTGGTGACTGTTACTATTGGGCCTTCTAGCTTCACTCTGATGCTTCTGTCAGCACCTGCACCAGGTGTGTGTCTGTGTGACTCTCACAGAGGGGGCGTGTCTACAGCACCTGTCTGTGTGACTCTCACAGAGGGGGCGTGTCTACAGCACCTGTCTGTGTGACTCTCACAGAGGGGGTCTGCAGCACCGAACTATGAATCACTCCGCCGTGGTGAAAGCGGTCACAGTCTTTTCCTTGTCGTATGTCTTTCTTTTTAAATAACGCCTACATACCGTAACGGTTTTGTCCACCACCCTTATCCGTCATAAGTTACTGGGAAGACAAAATGATCCCAAACTTGCGACGCCGGGAGCTTCTCAAGTTCCTCCGCTCGCCATGACTTTCGCCGTTAAATGCTTTTAACCTGCTCCGTTCACGTGAACACATGCTTTATATCTGTTCACTGACACTCTGCATTGATATTCGGGGACTTGTTACTTGAAAAGGAACAGCAGCAGTAAAACTGTATTACACACTATGATGATTACACTGTAAAAAAAAAAAAAAGAATACTCAATTGATCCGCGGTTCACGAGTGATCCGAACCGTGAGGGGTGATCCGAACGGATCACGGATCGACCCGTGATGTGTTACACCACTAGTCAATATACTGTAACATATAATATCCTCTATCTGTTAACCTCCTGTAAACATAAAATACATTTCATAGATAAATATATTGCAACTCTTAACCCATGGTAACATTCTTATTATTTTGACACTTCTATTCACCACAAGAGGTGCTAATAATCATACTAAACTAATTCTAATACTAAAATTCTACTAATACTATCTTCAATACTGAAATCCTTCACACTGTCATGAAACAGAGACAGACATTTTTGCTGAAACAAGCGCGTCACATTTTATCATGTTGCACAGCAGTGGAACGTTTCACATAGTCAGCACACTAGCACAGATAGTGCAAGAAATATGGTCGCTGCTGCGAGACGCCTTTTGAGCATGTCCCCTACATAGTGCACAGAGTGTAAAGGGAATACTGCTGTTAAAACGCGCCTTTTTTGTTTAAAGTGTTTGCAAACCAAATGTTATTGCACTTTTGTTCATATAGCAGTACTTTTAAAATAAAAGTGCGCAATACATTACTTTTTGAATTCATTATGAATTTTTGCGCATAACAATGCAATTAATCGCAGAAAATCATGTGATTATCGTAATTAAAAATTGTAATCGTTGCCCAGCACTATTATTTATATATTAAGTATTTTCGAAAAGCTATACCTATGCATTAACGGAAATAAGAAGGGAGGACTACCATAAGGCCAAGTCATGTAGCCCTTCACAATTCTTTGGCCACTTGTCTGCTATTTGTGGTTCTTCAGAGCATGTAAAGGTTTTTACCGACATGGGATACATTGGAAGAACACTTTGAACTAGACCAGTAATTAAATAATTAACTAAACAACGATTGGATGCTTCTACTAGTTTTTTCCAAATCTGAGACATTGACAGGTTTATACATTTCTTGGCACGAGATGAGTGCCGCAGCGCAGTTGAACACAGCAGAATTAAATTAACGTCATCACCTGCGAGGATTTGATTCCTTAGCTGAGGAGAATTTGTAGCGTGTTAGCGGCGTGGAGCTGCAGCTGCGGCCGTAGATGTCCCGGAATCGAGCGGGTTTCCAGAACCAGGAGCAGACATCCATCTCGCTAAGAGAGGACTGAATCTTTAGTGAGAGCGGCGAGGACCGGGTCCTTCTCCTGAAGTTTGACATAAGGATGGAGTCTTGCTCCTTTTTAGCCGAGGTGCTAGCGTCAGTGAATGCATCATGCATCATCTTCCGGCTTGAGATGAGACATGATAAGCGCGGATATGGTGAGTAGCGTGAATCTCCAGAAGCGTTGATGATGAAGCTTCGCCAGCAGTGCGGTCTGTAACAGCGTAGATGTAGAATGAATCAGTGAGGAGGGAGTTATATTTAAATAAACCTCCTTGAAGTGAGAGTAGGCTGTGATTGGTGCGTGGCCGATTGGAAGCTACGATTCAATCGGCTGGCTGTCAGCTGGTTACAGCTGGGGGCGTATGACTTCCATGTCCTGCATGAACTAACGCTAAGCTTCATAAGGAAAAATGTGGACAAACTGAGGCAAAAAGTGCAGTGACATATTCACAGATTTTGTCTCTGGTGGCCTGCATTAGGCCTCGGTGATAGACAGTCAATATCTCTCATCCTTATTCTCTTCCTGTGTTTTTGGCAGGGGCAGAACTGCTGAGCTATGGCTGCTGTGTCCACAGGGGCAAACGGGCAAGGCAGCTGTAATGAGCAGCACAGCCTTTCTTCTCCGCTCCAAATTACCCCGCAGAGGCTGGAAGAGGGGATGGACGGGAGGAGGAGGACACCCCCAGGCAGACTCATGCTTGTTGAACCACTCAATCGCCTCACATTAACATTTTAAAACTCAATGGTGGCTTCCGGAGAGCTCGACACAAACGGTGCTTCTCAGCAATTAAAGGCATGCTTGTGGAGAGTTGACAAACTGCTGCCACCTCGCTGGATTTTTTATTCTTGGACTCCTATTTGCTGTCTATTGCTCTAATTCCTGCCCAGTAATCTAATTCCAGTCACTCTTACTCTACTTCACCAAAGTCAGAAGCATTTATCCTTTGCCGACCATAAATGTGCCATGCCATCGAGTTGATGTTGGGATATTTCAGTGACTAAGTGAGTACTCGACCTGATGGTGGTGTTAGGTGTCAGGAAGTCTTTAGAGTTCATCCTCTGCAGACCATAAATGTCAACCTGTTACCACTCTGACGGCCCCCGCCCGCGGGCCGCCGAGTGTTTAGTGTACATTTGCGTCATATACAGAACTGCTATGTATAGATGGGTACTAATGCGATATATCGTTAGAAAGCTAAGCTTCTTCTAATTCGATTGATGTAACCCATTTCAAGATACAATCACAACAGCAGGTACACTCAACGTCTCTGTCAGACCACCAACCCCAAAACACGCACTTGAAATATCAACGCTACTCACCAATTATGCTTCAGAGTATTTCCCCCATCCATAAAAGTCGGACAAAAACGGTCTTGTTAGATTGCCAAAGGTCCACGGGATCCAGTCCAAAACACATTATTATGTCCATAAACACCCACGGACTGCTGTTGCATCGTTTCAAATTAGCCGGCAGCTACGCTAACTAGCGATCTATTTTCTAACATAACTTCAGTTTGCATGTAAACAGAGACGCTGTCTGGATCTCAAAATGACGGCTGCACTCTGAGCTTTCGAATGACACCTAATTTGACCCAATAGGAGCTTCCATATCCTCTCCAGATCCTACAATAGCCAATGAGAGTCCGTCTTGAACGATAGTGCCCGCCTCTCTTCTTTCGTCTCAATCTAGAGCAGGGGTGTCAAACATACCGGCCCCCAAGGAGGTTCGATCAGGCCCGCAGGATAATTTGAAAGTGGAAAAAATGCATAAAAGACATGGAATTAATATTTTTAATTCGCTGCAATTCATGGATTATCCGCTAAGGGGCGCACTCTTTCCATCAGAGTAGAAGACAAGCCGCATCACTGAGACAGACTGAAAACAGCAGACGGTATCAATGCGCCATCTGCTGCTTGTTACGACGTTGTTAATACCTTGGTCTCTACCTCTCCGCTACACCCTCATTAGCCAAAATGTCGTTATCCAAACGGAGAAAAGTAGATAAGGAGTGTAGAATTTTCAAAGAAAAATGGACCACGTCCTATTTATTTACAGAGATGCACGGAAAACCTTCGTGCTTGGTGTGTTTGCAACAAGTTTCGGTATTGAAGGAATATAATATTCGACGCCACTACGAGACTCATCACAGCGAAAAATATGACGGCTTGCAAGGACAACTGAGAAGAGATAAGATTAACGAATTGCTGGCGGGTCTGAGGAAACAGCAGTCAACTTTCATCCAGAGCCGAGAAGTCAGTGAAGCAGCGGTAAAAGCCAGCTACCTAATTGCTAGCGAAATAGCATTAGCATCGAAGCCGTATTCCGACGGTGACTATGTATGTGTATGTATGTTTCATGTATGAAGTTTACAGATTTACAGGACAGGCGAACACTTTCTTCATTACACATTTAAAATCACTCTCCTTAGTTTGTAAGGTGTACACAGGGATTACATTTAGATTTTATATGCGTATGTGTAAGTGGTTTAAAAATTCCTTTCTTTAAAAGTCTCATTTAATCTTAAAGTGCATTACTATATTTTTCAGTACCAATTAAAGTTTTGTGCCTTTGTACAATCAGTGGGATCAGTTGCAATGCATATTTGTGAATGATAAAAGTAAATTGCACATTTGCAAGGAAATATGAGGTGTTTCATGAAATGTTTTTAAAAGGATAGTTCATTAAATTTCAATATTTTCCTAATGTTCTTGTGCTTCTTTACACCAAAACAAAGGAAAGACATGATATTTTGGTTATTTATAGCAGAGTATGGTATAATTTTAATGGTCCGGCCCACTTGACATCTCCCTAGGCCGTATGTGGCCCACGATGCGAAATGAGTTTGACACCCCTGATCTAGAGCCAATTGCAACCAATCGTTCTGATGACTCATGCTTCGTATAGCCAATGAAATTACGAAAATAACGATATGCAGATTTAGTGGGTGAGTTTACAGACAGATTGTGGAAGTTACTTTTGGCACCGCAAGTCAGGCCCTTGTGTCCGTGTACTAAGTAAAGTCTGGTGTTAGATATTTTTTGAGAATTTGTGAATGTAAATAATTATGAAATAACTCATAGATAACCGTAGTTGGACATAAATAAGCTTTAGATTGAATTATGAATATACTAATTTACACAGCCTAGGTATGTAACCATGGTTACTGTGGCTTCCCAAATGTCAGTTCCCAGACATAGGCTTAGTAAAACATGTGTAAAATATTAATTTTTTGTGCTATTGTTATGAAATTTGAAACTGGACTAGGTAAGGCTTCATGCTGTGGTCCCATTGTGTTTTCCAGCTAATAAGTCACAGCTATAGTCATCTGCAGGCATCTGTTTGCAAAATAATATTCAGGCGGAATTAAAAACCTTCTACTTCAGTGTGTTCAAACTTCTATTACTCAATGCCAGTAGCACTTACAGTGATTCCTGATTGTTGCGGAAGAAACTTCAGATTGTTACCTTTCAAAAGAAACTAAAACCATGCATGTACTCCAAATGGTTCAAGAACAGCTTTCAATGTACTTTGAGTATGCCTTGGATAGGCGTTTTAAGCAAATGTTACAGGAGTGGTAACAGGTTAAAAAAGTAAGTTTAGTAGTTTTTGAGATATCTCAGAGTAAAGTGGTGGACAAAAAGACCAACATTACCATCGCTTGGACCTGGCAAAACCTCTAATACACATGTGACAAACTCAAGGCCCGCGGGCAGAATCTGGCCCGCCACGTCATTTTATGTGGCCCGCGAAGGCATATTTCCACCAGCAAAAAAAAAAAATTAATTTAAAAAAATTTATAAAAAAAAAATTAAAAGTCATAATTATGATATATATTTTTATTATCAAGTCTAATTTTTCATTTGTTTTTTTTGCTGCTGAAATGGGCTTCCATATAAAAGGCATATGATTGTCTTAAAATTAAACTCTATGCTGCTTCATCGTGTACGCTACAGTGACCATAAACTACATCTCCCACAATGCATGTTGAGTTTTTGACCCGCGAAATGACGGACTGCGGCCGCTAGTAGCGTTAGCGTTAACTAAATCGGTTTTCCAACGAATTATTGAGTTGAAAATGTTTGAAAAATAATCCCAACATGTCTAAGAAGAGGAACATTGATACAGAGGGAAGGACATTTAATGAAAGATGGGAAAGCGAATATATGTTTGTTCTTCAAGGAGAGAAACCGGTCTGTATGCTATGCTATGCTATGCTATGCTATGAAGCAGTGTCGGTGATGAAAGAATACAATTTACGTCGGCATTTTGATACCAAACACGGAGCCAAGTATGCTACATGTAGCCTCCAAGAAAAACATCAACTTGTCCAAAAATGTAAAGGCAGACTCCAATCACAGCAGAACATATTCACAGAAGCTACAGACACAAATGATGCCGCTGTGAAAGCTTTATTGTGGCTGAAGAAACCGCCTGAGCTTCCAAGTCCTTTTCAGAGGGTGAAGGAGTGTTTGATCAGGGTCTGTGAGCAGGTGAGCCCCGACCAGGTACAGGCTTTTACAAATGTCACTTTGTCAAGGAACACCATCGCAGACCGAGTTAAGGGACTAGCAGGCAATCTGACAACACAGCTAGCCGAGGAGTCGAGCAGCTACGTGGCTGTTTGGTTGATGAAAGCACAGACAACACGGACACAGCGCAACTGTCCATGTTTGTAAGCGGCTGAAGGCAGACTTGACTGTCAGTCAGGAGCTCTTGGATGTAGCTGCCCTCCATGGAACGACGACGGGGAGGGACATTAGTGATGCAGTGGAGAGGTCCGTGAGTAAAACTGAATACCCTGGAGGAGTTGGTGGGGCTAAAGAAAATGCTAAAAAGTAACTGCCACACACCTCTGATAACTTATCATCGCATTATCCACCAAGAAGCTCTGTGTGGAAAGGTTCTGGAACATAATATAATGACCACGGTCATGAAAACAGTGAACTTCATTCGGGCGCGTGGCCTGAATCACCGCCAGTTCCAACTGTTTCTGAAGGAGTTGGGCTCGGAGCATGGAGATGTGCCGTACCATGCACAAGTACGGTGGCTGAGTAGGAACGCGGTCCTCAAACGGTTTTTAGTTAGATGTCACATCTGTCACACATGTTCTTAGCAGCTCACAATCATTTGTTGTACCATAGTTATGTCCCTCTCAACTGTGACAAACATGCTTTGAACAGAGTTAATAACTAAAATAACTAACTCGTGTTTGATGATTTTTGTTTTTTATATTTTCTTTAAAAACTTTGATTTCTGTTATAATAACAGAGAAATGTGCATATCATTTTACATTTATATAAATGCATTTACAATATGTTTACACTTGAATAAACAATAATTAAATGCAGAGAGAGTTGTTTAACAATATGTTAGGAGTGGTTACATTTATACAGTCTTACAGTTACATCCGGCCCTTTGAGGGCGACCATGATGCTGATGTGGCCCGGGGTGACAATGAGTTTGACACCCCTGATCTAATACCATGTAAATGAAATGTGATTTGAAATGACTACTGTTTGCCTCAAACGATTACATTTTCTGAAAGTTGGAAACAATTTTGCAAGTCAGTAAATAACACCGGATTTGAAGCAGATGAATGGTGATATTTCTCGATAAGCTATTTGTTTACTGGTATTACTTTGCACTGCAACAGTTCTGAAGTGAGCCCTCTGAGACCGCAGCCTGTAGTGTACAGGATCAGACATTTGAAAAAGATTACCCCAATGTTGAAAAATATTCAAGGAGGATTCTCATACATCTCTCTCACCGCTTCTCACTTTACAAGATACAGTAAGTGCCTTTTAATAGTCGTATCCTGCGTTGCAGCAGGAAAAGGTCAGGAGTAAAATTTTGCCTGACAGCGGAGGTTTTTGCGGGGTAATTTAAAGACATGTCAAGAAAGACCTTTTGCCTGGTGAGCAGAGAAACGTTCCATATTTATGACGCCTCTGTCTGAAGGGTATTAGTGAGAGGGTGCTCTCTGAGTTGTAAAAGAAAAAACGTGCTTATCGGTGCTCAGGAAAAGTTCAGGATCACAAATCCAGAGAGGATCCTGAATCACAGAGCTCAGAATGCGAGACAAGTAGAAAATGTGGACAAACAAGACAGAGATCTGAATCAATACAGCATCATGCCCCTTGATAAGAGCAAAACAACTAAGAGCTTCTCTGCTAGCTGTCAGTGAATTCCACATTGACTCCGAGGGCTTCAGAGTGTTGGAGACTTGACATGTCAGTGAGCTCTGTTGTCTTTAAGGAGAAACTGCGCGAAAGCTTTGGGAAACTGTATTTTCTGTAGCTGTCTGTGCTGTGTCAGCCCTAAATTATGTATCAGTGAAACATCTCTATGCTTTGCTTTCTGGGGAAACTTCACATTCACATTCTGTTTGAAGCATTTATGTGTACTGGCTCATGTTCTCTAGTTCAGACTGACCTTCACCAACTAAATACATAAACATGGAGTCTGAAAAGGGGCTTAACGCAACGTGTCCTCTTAAGAAAAGTTATTTTGTGTTTTTTTGTGCGTTATTCTATCAACACAAACAATCAGTGGCCCTGTGCAAGCTCTTGCAGTGTTTAGGTAACAAAACAATTTGGTTAGGTTTAGTAAAGGTCGTGGTTTGGGTTAACCCAAAACTACATCGTTTATGATAGCCAGAAGATGTAAAAACTGTCATCATCAGATTTTCATCTTTCTGACGGTCCTCGAACACACCATATGCAACAAATGCTTCCATCAGAAAAAATTAACTTCTCCTCGTTGAAGAGTGAAGAACTGACCTCTCACATCGGAGGAAACTTCAGGAGCAACATTCAAACTGTTTGCACAAGAGCTCGGGATGTAACACGTATTCAGCTCCTCCAAACATCTGTCCCTGTGGGCTCTTAAATCCTGCAGACTGATTAGAGCTCACCTTCTTTCATGCATGCTTAATGGTTCTGTTGTCAATAAACGTCCTCAGACCTGAGTCGGTATTTGGTCAGAGAAGCACCTGCCATCATGCTCACGGCTCATTTTTAGAGTTTTATTTTTTCAGCTGCTCCAGGTAGTTTTGCTTTTCCTCAGCACCAAGTGGGAAACTGAGATCAGTGTTTTTATGGATCAAATCAGGTTGAAAAATGTGTTTGAATTTCTGAAATCCAGTTTGAACATTTGAAACTAAGGAGCAAAATAACTCCAGGGCTGTTGCTGTGTCACTACTAGCATCTGACTAGCTTAGCTGAACAAACCCAGCTGTGTGCTATGATGGATCTGATAGCTCAACCGCTATCAGATCTCTAATTTCCCAACAGAACACTTGTTCCAGTGATATAATGCATGTCTGACTGAACAAAAGACACATACAGTTAGAAACTATAATGGATGTGATGTCTTTAAAACATAATTAAACAATGATATAAGCTTGACACTGAGAACACTGTTTATTTGAATAGCACATTTCAACAACAAGGTAATTCAAAGTGCTTCACATAAAACCATTAAAACATAAGGCAAAAGAAAAGGAGATTTAAAAACAATTAAGAACATTCATTGAAACATTAAAAACAGTCATTAAAACACTAAAAAGCAGTGTAATAAATAAAATACAGTAGTAAAATGCAGAAATGCAGGAGATTGAGTAATATCCTTGAACCTGGTTCAATTAAAGGCAGCAAACAGAAAAGTCTTCAGTCTTGATTTAAAGGAGCTGAGGGTCTCAGCAGACCTGCAGCTTTCTGGGACTTTGTTCCAGATATTTGGAGCAGAACAACTGAACGCTGCTTCTCCATGTTTAGTTGTGACTCTTGGAACAGAGAGCAGACCGGTCCCAGACGACCTAAGAGTAGGGATGGTTCATAAGGTAGCAGCAGATCAGAGATGTATTTTGGCCCTAAACCATTCAGTGCTTTATAAACCAACAGCAGGATTTTAAAGTCAATTCTTTGTTGGACAGGAAGCCAGTGCAAAGACCTCAGAACTGGAGTGATGTGATCCACTTTCTTGGTCTTAGTGAGGACTCGAGCTGCAGCGTTCTGATTGACTTGTTACAGAGACCTGTAAACACACCGTTACAGTAGTCCAGTCTACTGAAGATAAATGCATGGACAAGGTTTTCCAAATCCTGTTGAGACATAAGTCCTCTAATCCTTGATATATTCTTCAGGTGATAGGAGGCTGATTTAGTAATTGTCTTGATATGGCTGTTCAGGTTGAGGTCTGAATCCATAACTACACAAAGTATTCTCTGTCCTTCAAGTAGGATTCAAACCAGTTGAGTGCTGTGCCAGAGAGTCCCACCCAGAGTTTTAGTCTTTCTAGTAGTATGTTATGGTCGACCGTGTCGAATGCAGCACTGAGATCCAGTAATACTAAGACTGAAATTCTGCCATTGTCTGTGTTTAAGTGGATGTCGTTGAAAACCTTAACAAGAGCAGTTTCAGTACTGTGGTGCTGTCCAAAGCCTGACTGGAAGACATCAAAACAGTTATTTACAGCCAAGAAGTTGTTCAGCTGTTGAAAAACTGCTTTTTCAATTATTCTATTTAAAAATGGGAGGTTTGATATTGGCCTATAATGTTTCATTGTTGCGGAGTCTAAATTAGCCTTCTTTAGGAGTGGTTTAATAACTGCAGTTTTTAGGGCTTGTGGGAAGACACCTGAGAGAAGGGATGTGTTTACAATGTGTAACAGATCAGTGGTCATGTTTTTTAAAAAGTGTGTTGGTATAACACACTTTTATAGCAGGATGACGACTTCAGATGTTGTATAATGTCTTCTAAGCTTCTTTGGTCGATTGAATGAAATTGTGTCATGATATTTGAATGGATGTTATTCAGAGATGGGGACAACACATATCCTGTGGTTGGTGTGGAGGCACTGACTGCTTGTCTAATTTCTGAATTTTGTCAGTAAAAAAGGAGGCAAATTGATTGCATGCCCAGGTGGATTGGAGCTCAGCAGCTACTGACACTGGAGGGTTTGGTAGCCTGTCGACGGTAGCAAATAAGGCGCGAGTATTGTTATTGTTTTTGGTTATGATGTCAGAGAAAAAGGACTGCCTTGCATTTCTAAGTTCCAAATTACAATTGCGACGTCTCTCTTTATAGGATCACACATGGTGAATGACTTAAACATTTAGAAATGAATCAAATGCTATGACCTTCAGTGAAGCCAGATTCTGATCAACCAGCTGTACAGCAGGTTTCAGTCAAACAGTTGACGTAATTCTGTTTGTTGTAAAGTTGTTAATACAAAACATTTCTCACCTGCTGTGTGACTGACTTTTTAGGAAGCACCACCCCTCCCCAATACTCAAAAGACTTTCATTAAAGTTTGTTTATAAGGGTTTAACAAACCCAGACATGAGCAATGTCCCCTGCACATCCCTATGTTTCTTTATTTAAACACACTCTACACTTTTAACATTTCACACTTGTTTACAGTCCTGTTATCTGTTTGTTGTGCACTTTATTTTATATTCTTTTATATTCTATTTTAATGTGTTTCTATTTCTTGCACTGTGTTGATTGGTTAATGTTGTTGTTTATTGTTAAATGTTATTGTTTATTGTTAAATGTTATGCACCACCTGCCATGACAAATCCCTTGTAGGTGCAAACTTCCTTGGCAATAAACGGTTCTGATTCTGATGTCACTATGTAGCCATTTATGTTGGCAAACAAAAGAATAAAACCCTTAATGGTTATTTATTGTGTCACCTTCATCAAATGTGCTGCTAGTCCAGGTTGAGGCAAAGGGACGACAATTCGGTTTATAACAATGTCTGAAGAAAATAATCAGAATCAGAACCGTTTATTTGCCACGGTATGTTGCACATACAAGGAATTTGACATGGTGGGTGGTGCATAACATTAAACAATCAACACATAGATAGAAACATATTAAAATGTACAATAAAATATAAAATAAAGTGCACAAACAAACAGATAACAGGACTATAAACAAGTATGATGTAAGTGTAATGTAAAAGTGTCAAGTGTATTTAAATAAAGACGATAGAAGGGATGTGCAGGGGAGTGTACCGGAAGAAAATTGTCCTGGGCATGAGTCAGTTTGTGTCCAGGGTGAGAGGGGTCGGTTACAATCTTTCTTGCTCGCTTCAGGGTCCTGGAAGCGACAAGTCCTGGAGGGACGGCAGATTGCAGCCAATCACCCTCTCAGCAGAGCGGATGTTGCGCTGCAGTCTGTCCTTGTCCTTGGCTGTGGCTGCAGCATACCAGACCGTGATGGAGCAGCAGAGGATGGACTCAATGATGGCTGTGTAGAAGTGCACCATCATTGTCTTTGGCAGGTTGAATTTCTTCAGCTGCCTCAGGAAGTACATCCTCTGCTGAGCCTTCTTGGTGATGGAGCTGATGTTAAGAAAGATAGATAGATAGATATATAATGTATTCATCCCCAGGGGGAAATTTGTATGTTACAGTAGCAAAGATATACTTCAGCAAACGAAGTAACAGAATAAATACAAATATTAAGTATGAAAAATCAAAGTCAAAGTCAAAGTCAGCTTTATTGTCAATTTCTCAATACTTTACATACAAACGTTTCTCTCCAGTCCAACATACAAAGTGAATACAGATAATAAAGTGCAAAATAGATAGAAAAAACATTGAGACAACCTATATTAAGAAAAAACTATCATTCTGTAACTAGCAGCAGTCAGACATAAGGTATTTAGCAGCAGTCAGACATACGGAGTCTTAAAGAGAGAAGGGAGAGAGTTCAGCTTCCTAACAGCCTGGTGGACGAAGCTGTTAGAAAGTCTGGTGGTGCGAGCACGGAGGCTCCGGTATCTTCTCCCAGAGGGCAGGAGGCTGAAGACACTGTGTGAGGGGTGGCACAATCATGGTCACTTTGCGGGTGAGGCGGGTGTCGTATATGTCCTACAGGGAGGGGAGTGAGGGGAGTGAGGCACCAATGATCCTTCCAGCTGTGTTCACTATGCGCTGCAGGGCTTTCCTGTTGTAGTCGGTGCAGCTTCCGCCCCACACAGTGATGCAGTTTGTCAGGATGCTCTCAATGGTGCCTCGGTAAAAGGTGCACATGATGGGTGGGGGTGTTCTTGCCTTCTTCAGTTTGCGGAGAAAGTAGAGGCGCCTCTGTGCTTTCTTTGCCAGTGATGTTGTGTTAGCTGTCCACGAGAGGTCCTCACTGATGTCCACCCCCAGGAATTTGGTGCTGGTCACTCTCTCTATGTCAGCACCATTGATGCTTCCCCTATTACAAGCCTGTTTAACCTGTCATTTAATTTGTCTGTTTTCCCCCTTGACTGGAAATCGGCTACGATTCTCCCCCTCTTTAAAGGAGGCTCTGGCTCTGACCCGAACTGCTACAGGCCGATTTCCATTTTGCCCTGTCTGGCCAAAGCCCTAGAGAAACTGGTACATAAACAACTAATTCACTTCATTGACTTAAATCATATTTTGTCTGACCTGCAGTCTGAGTTTAGGAAAGGCCACGGATGTACCACCGCTACACTGAAGGTCCTTGATGACGTCATCATCGCCATGGACAACAAACAGACTTGTGTAGCTGCCTTTATAGACCTAGCCAAGGCTTTTGACTCGGTCAACCATAACATTCTCCTGCAAAGACTTACCAGCATTGGCTTGTCCAGTGGATGTTGCAACTGGTTTGCTAGCTACCTGGCTGGTAGTGTCCATCGGGTGAAGACCGAAAACATCATGTCTGAACCTCTTACCATCTCTAAAGGTGTGCCTCAAGGCTCCATCTTAGGCCCTATTTTGTTCTCCATTTATATTAACGATGTAGCCAAAGCTGCTGGAAATTCCAGGATTCATCAATATAAATGGATGACACCATCATATATTCAGCTGGTCCCTCACTCCACTCTGCTGTGTCCACTCTTCAACAAAGCCTCACCTCCATCCAACAGTCCTTTCACAACCTCCACCTGCTCCTCAACTCCAAAAAGACCAAATGTATGCTGTTTGACCGGAAAAACCTCATCACCCCCAGCCCTCCCAAGATCTACAGTGCTGATGGCTTGGAGCTGGAGTTTGTCAGCTCTTACAAATACCTTGGCTTCTGGTTGGACTCATCTCTCTCATTTAACATACACATCAATAACCTTCTGGCTAAAGTCAAAGCTAGACTGGGTTTCCTGTATCGAAACAAGGCCTCCTTCACACACTCTGCCAAATTCACCCTTGTCAAAATGACCATCCTTCCTCTATTTGATTACGGCGATATCATTTATAAAATGGCATCAAAGACCACCCTCAGAAAACTGGACTCACTCCACCACTCAGCAATCCATTTTGCCACATGTAACACAATAGTGTTAAATTAACTAACTAGGTAAAAAAAACAGTAGTGCAGAGATCAACCAACAGCAAACAACAACAGTGTAGCGGTGTTATATTTTTGTGGATGATTTGGCCAGAGGTGATTTATTATAAAGTCTTATTGCAGTGGGCAGGAATGTTCTCCTGTATCTGTCCTTGTGACAGCGGAGCTGGATCAGTCTGTTGGAGAAAGTGCTCTGCAGTAGGTGGTGGAGAGGGTAGTCCAATTTGGATAGTAGTTTCCTTAGTGTTCTCCTCTCCGCAGCAAATGATGGAGCCGGCCTTCTTAACTAGTTTGTTAGTCTGTTGGTGTCTCCGGCTCCAATGCTGCTCCCCCAGCAGACTACGGAGAAATGAAGTGCACTGGCCACAACAGACTGGTAGAACATCTCCAACATCTTGCTGCACATGAAGGATCGAAGTTTCCTCAAGAAAAAGAGTCGACTCATCCCCTTCTTGTACACAGCGTTGATGTTGGTCTTCCAGTTCAGTTTGTTGTCGATGGAGATACCCAGGAACTTGTACTCCTCCACCATGTCCACATCCTCTCCCAGAACTCTCAGCGGTTGTGGAGCCGTTGTCTTCCTCCTGAAGTCGACCACCATCTCTCTGGTCTTGGCCATGTTCAGAAGCTAAGCTCCCACTTGAGGTCCTGGGTTATGATGGAGCCCAGGAAGCGGAAGGACTCCACAGCATCGACGGGGGAGTCACACACGGTGATAGGGGCAGGTGGGGCTACGTTCTTCCTGAAATCCACAACCATCTCCACTGTCTTTAGAGCGTTGAGCTCTAAGTTGTTCAGACCGCACCAGGTCACCAGATGGTCAGTCTCCCACCTGTAGGCGGACTCATCCCCACCAGAGATGAGTCCAATGAGGGTGGTGTCATCCGCAAACTTCAGGAGTTTGACGGAGGTGCAGCTGTTGGTGTACAGGGAGAAGAGCAGAGGGGAAAGAACGCAGCCTTGGGGGGGAACCGGTGCTGATGGTCCGAGAGGCTGAGACGTGTTTTCCCAGCTTCACGTGCTGCTTTCTGTCAGACAGGAAGTCTGTGATCCACTTGCAGGTGGAGTCGGGCACAGAGCTTGTCCTGCAGCAGAGACGGGATGATGGTGTTGAAGGCAGAGCTGAAGTCCACAAACAGGATCCTGGCGTAGGTTCCTGGGGAGTCCAGATGCTGGAGGATGAAATGAAGGGCCATGTTGACTGCGTCGTCTACAGACCTGTTGGCTCTGTAGGCGAACTGCAGGGGGTCCAGGAGTGGGTCAGTGAGGATTTTTAGGTGGAACAGGACAAGGCGCTCAAAAGACTTCATGACCACAGAGGTCAGGGCGACGGGCCTGTAGTCATTAAGTCCTGTGATCCTTGTTTTTTTGGGGATGGGGATGATGGTGGAGGCCTTGAAGCAGGCTGGTACGTGGCATGTCTCCAATGCATTTGCATTATTTTTGATACATACATAGTTGTAGACTCCAGACAATGAAATACAAACAGAACACAAGGGATCACTGAAACCTCAGATTCAGTGTCTTCTGTAGCATTTAGATTACTAGGAAGCAGCAGGGTTCAGACTAAACCACAAGAGAACTTGTAGTTTCAACTTCAACTTGTTCTGAGGACGGCGTTTTTTTTTTTTCCAGGTGTGACAAAGTGGGTGAGAACACACCATTTGTCCCCATATTACATTCATCTATATATCTAACCATGCATATACATTGTTTGTTTACCATACCCACCATGTGTTCCAGAGACTAAAGGGGGAGGCACCCGGCTATTTCCTCTATTTATACACTGGATGATGTCATTGGGTCGGACCAAGTCTGAGGGGGGGGGGGGGGGGGGGGGGAGTAGAGTATGTACTGGTAGATTTGTAGATTTGTAGATTAGTTGTGATCTGTTTTGCATTGTTGTGAGTGTATAGCTAATTTTAAACCATATAGAATTGTTTGCTACCTAAAGGGGTGCTGAAAGGTATAGCTGGTGTCTGGCAACTGTGGGAGTCAGTAATTGGTGTCACCTGCACTCATGGTAGGAACTAAATCCTGCTGATAGGAGACTCTATATAAGGAGATGACTTTGACTGAACAGGGGAGAGGAAGATCAGTCTGTAGCTGTGTGCACGTGATTATGTTACTTTATGATGAGTTGAGTTTTATTTAGTTAAGCTAAGTTAAACTAAACGTTTATTTGTTTGGTTACACATGTAGCAGGGCACTTTTGTAAATAAAACACCTTTTGTTATTGGAACAAAGTCTCTCGTGTCTGCCTCCTACCACTTCAGAAGCCACTCCGGTCAGGCTTCACCACACCAGGGTACATGTGATATAGTTCCAGACAACACAGTGTTAACTACGCATCCTAACCCCTAAACATGGCTAAGCTAATGATAGAGCAGCAGCCCTTCCATGTTAATGTCCACTATGCAGCTGTTCTCCTTTTCATTTTCAAAGTCATTAAAAAGAAAATATTTGTAATGCTGTCTTCTTCTGCATATTTTAATGTTGCACATATTAATATATTGCCTTTTATATATATATTTTTTTTTTATCCGGGGACTGCTTCCTGATGCTGTAATGCTCTCTGACAACAGTTGCCAGTCGATAGCAAGCAGGGCTAATGTTAGCTTTAAACTGTGCTGTGGACGAGGCAGCGCTGGGATGGAAGCATCCTGACAGGCCCCGGGGCTCTGCTGCAGCTCCGCTGACCCCTCTGCAAAAAGCTGCTTCTTTTTAGTTGCGAGGATGTTCTGTCCACCGCCTAATGCTAGCACATCCGTTCCCTTCTCCTCGTCTTCACACATCTGAAGGTAAAAAAGCCATTTGATTTATGCTCAGCTCCCTGCGCTGCTCTTCCAGCTATTATTTTTAGATGTAATTTTTCTATTCTCCAACTTCAGAGTGCTTCTGCCCACATATTGATTGGCTGTTCAGCTAACCACGGAGGTGTTGCTCCAAGTAGATGAGTTGAGTTATGAAAAGATATATGGATGGAGATATAGTCATAGAAAGCAGCCACTGCACTCTCTGACAGCAGTTTGACAAGAGTTAGTTATATATTGTCTGAATCTTGCAAGGAAAACTGATTTGTTTTTTAATTAAATACATTTTTACAGTCATGATTTATAAATAATGTACGATGTATTATAATCAGTATGACATTTTGTAAATATAAGTTTCAAACCTTCATATACAATGTCCAACTTGGAAATGATTAGATACATGAAGGTTGAAATGTTAATTTCATCAAAATTAATTCATACTTCATATTTTGAGTTTGTACAATAAGTTTTAGAACTGAAATGATGGTGGCACCGGCGAACGCAGTTTAGATCCAATCAGATGGAAGCAGTTGAATGAATGGAATCTCAGAGAGACATATCCTGTCTTTTTTCAGACGAGCAGAAAACACATTTAGGTCTATATTTTACTACTTTGTCTATTTGTGTCTGTAGATTTTTTTATGAATTCCCCAGAAGTTATCATTAGATAATGCCTGATTTACATATTTAAACATAACATTTCAGAAAACTTGTATTACAATAAATAGATGTCTTAATGTCAGTAATCAACTGGGGAAAGTCATGTTAATATCTATTAGTTATTTATTACATTATTCATCTGTAGTGTCTACAAAATGTGTGTAAATTCACAAAACATCTCTTTAAAGGATGTTTTCTCTAAATTAGTTTTTTCTCAGACTCTGATCTAGAAATCTCCACTTCAGTAGCTCTTACATCAAACACTCCAGTTTCATTCCTCTCTATATTCTGAAGGTTTTCACAGAGGGGTTTGTTCACATATCATTCAGAGCCTTAAGATATTATTCCTTGAAATATGGGGGATTTCTTTCTTTTTTTCTGATTTATAGAGTGATACAAAGAGATATCCAAAATCCCCTCTGTAAAACCTTTGACTCTAATATGTCAACAACATGAAACAATCCTTTTGAATCTGGCTTTATCCAATGTTTACATTTCTGTCCTGGAAATGTATGCAAATTAGCACATATATGTATAATAATATAGTGCCTAATTTGCATATTTAAACATATAATTGCAGAAAACTTAAAAAATGTAAGTATAATGTAAGTAATCAACTGGGAAAGTTCCATGGCGATATCTATTAGTTACATTTGTTGTCTTATGCACCTGTAGTGTCTCCCCTTCATATTTCACATTTCTAAAAGCCTCACACAGATATTGAAATTTTGCCTCCCACATGTACTTATGTTAAGACAACACTTTGGTTAAAGTTTGGGAGAGACGATGGTTTTGCTTTAACACTGAGATGGTCAACACGTCCTGTCTCATGTCACCATTTACTTCTTTGATATTTAACACCTTAACTAAGCCTTTGCAAAATGTTATTTTACTTTCCCTGAGGGGATATTGTTGAAGAAAAATGAAAACTGAACAGTTCAATGATACATTCAGTCGTTCAAGTAAGACATTTTTTCTATTTTTTAGAGGAAATACGGTTTAATCACCACATGTCTGGTTTGAACCCGACACTTGGTCAGTGACCTCGGCGTCTGATACCGAAACGATGAAAACGATCAGATCAACTGACGAAGTGTAAAGAGTGAGACATTTCCAGGAGGTGAGGGTCACTTTCAAGATAACAGACACCTTCTGACGGGATCAGATACTGCACAACCCTACTGCTTATGGATAATAGTAGAAAGTGTTATTACACAGATGCTGTAATATTGGTCTCTCTCCACAGTAATGTCCGTGGCATTTTCCCAGAAACCTGAGAGAACCGCCTTCTAAAAATACTGAAATAGATTCTACACAGGCAATGGTGATAACAGTGGGAAAGAAAGGACATTTGGCACAGGACGCCCTATTCTCAAGGTATTTTTATAATCCTTTCTATGACTTTCCCTGGAGTGGCAGAGTGTAAAATCAAAGGTTGGATCAGAAGTTTGGGAGTATTAAGTCCTTAGTAAAAAAAAAAAAGACAAAAATCACATTAAGAACATCCCTTTCTTAAACCTTGTTTTTTAAGCTTAAAAGTTGACATAATATTTTGGGGGAAAAGTCTATATGAAAGTCACAAAAGTAAAACGATGTTCTTGTTTTTTTTATGTACTTTCAGTTTGTGGACTTTACATTTTTGTCAGTTTCAGTTTTGTCTTTGTCTCCCAAGATAAAGTTGCACCCCAAGTTCAGTCAGGAAGAATAGACTTTTGTATGCTTAGGCCTGTAGTTTATTTCTCATACACTCAATCCACTCGCATGCTCACTCATTATTTCCTTGCTGTCACTGTTTGGAGCTGTCTATCAGCTGTTCTGATGAGCTGGTCTCTTCTATCCAATAGCAGAGTGACACACCTACATCATTAACTATCATGTTGCTGCTGTCTCTTTTTTAATATGATTGTCTCTCTGACTTTATTACATTCACGTTGCTGTTACACTGATTGGATTAAATCAAATCTCCCTGTAGAGTCTAATCACCAAAGACTTTGTCAAGACTTTATCATCACACATCATCTGTTTATAATTAACTTTGATCTTTTCTTCATTACCTAGTCTCTCCTGATTGAACTGGGCTTTAGTAACACTGGCGCTGCTGCAAAAGGTGCAAATAAATGTGTCTTGTCATGCTACTGTTCTGTAACTATTGTTACTCAATATGTAGTTTGGATTAGTAATGTCTAACGTTTTTGGCTTGTGTCTCCTTAAAACAAAGCATTGACAACTTGCAATCTGTCATCACAGGTTCAACATGTACCAGTTACCAGTTTAATCCTGGAGTGTGAGTGTAGTGTGCATCAGATGACAGTCAAACACTAACACACACTTACAAAAATACAGTAAATTGTACCAACGTATAATCATACAAGAGTTTGTGTGAAAAGTAATTTCTTCTATTTTTTGTGCATTCCCCCATGAATGTCACCCAACTTCCTTAGAGGCCCTCCACCTCCTGGCTCACTGTGACAAGGGTTACAATTACAAAACATAACTTTTTGCTGGTATAAATGTGAACAGTGACTGAGAACAGCCTGATTGTACACATTAAAAAAACAAAACACTGGGTCAATATTGACCCAAACACAATACTGGGCAGGGGCGGACTGGGGGGGAAAGTGGCCCGGGAGTTACTGTGTCAGACCGGCCCACTCGGTATTTTTTCTCTCGCATTAATACATGGAGCAGACATTTTTATCACAGTGTTTTTATTGTGTAGGTTAAGGACTGTGGTGTTTATAGCAATTTGATCATCAAGACATCATAAAGATATTTAACCTTCACATCTGAAATTACAAGAGCTCTGCTCTGTGAAGTCTTTCCTTGTCTCTCCCCCCTGTGTCACGGTGTGGCTACATCGCACTGGTGAATCAGAATACCCTTATTTGATTGGCTAAACTGCATCACGTGACGTGATTTACAACGCATTGGTCTGTGGTTTTTTTCCATAAGTGTTGAGTAGGCTAGAGCAGTGGTCCCCAACCTCCTGATAGATGTTTTATTTTGAAAAATGACCGGATTCTCTCCCAATTTCATCCGCCTGTGGCTCTTGACACACGTCAAGACGCTTGTCTCGGTCACGTGATACGTTAATTAAGCCCACAAGTTAGCGAAAATGAGTAAAACACTTTTGGAGAGCTTCTTTGCAAAGGGGAAAAGCCCACTAAGGAGGCAGAAGAAGAGCCTACAACTTCCAAGAAAAAGAAAGCTTCATTTAACAGACAATATCAGGAGTCTAATTAAATATCAGGAGTAATTCTGACGCGCCAAACCCACTCTGCATAATATGTGACGACAGAGGAAGAGGAAGATCAGCTGCTGGAGGTTGTAAATGACGGTGGCCTTAAAAGTATGTTTGAGACAACAACTCTGCTGGTGTTAATAACACCTAAAACAAAGTTAGACTGACGGAAGAGATTAGATGAGTAAAGAAGTTGGAAACCATGAGTGTGAATACAGATCGAGAGGAGTAGTTTAAATCTCAGTCAGTGATTATTGACTTTGGGTATTTAGGTATTAGAGTAAATTTAACGTGATCCGTGATGCATAGAATATAGTCGGGGCCGGCGATGTCAGAGGGAGGGCCGGTTGGTGATGGAGGTGGGCTGATGATATTGGACCATCCCAACCCCGTCGGCCTACCGGGGATTTCCCCGGTATCCCCGATGGCCAGTCCGCCCCTGATACTGGGTTAACTTTGCATGGTGCCCATGTAGAAATCCACCCAAGATTGACCAACAATAGATGGTTATTTTGACCCAGTGTTAGTTATTTTTAATATCACTGTTGGGTCATATACCCAAATTGGAATATGGTACAGTTGCGATTGTGGTTTAGGACCCAATGTATCTGGTCAAATATGAGCTTGTCTGTTCAAAATAAACATATTTTAGATTGGCTAAATATCAAACTTTAATATGAGAAATAAACACTAATGGTTCAAAGCAACCCAGGGTTACTGGGCAGAGGTACAGTACTGCTGTATTGACGCAAACTGGGTCAATACTGTATGAGTGTTTTATTGTGTAAAGGAAATTAATGAATCTCTATGCTTTGTTGTTCTTCCACCTCTGCACCGTACACCACTGTGACATTTCTCCTGGAGATGAGGTGGAAAGAGAACATTTTGCTGTAGCCGCTCTCCGTCTGGTAGCTAGTAGATGCATGATGCGGAAAACGTTTGTTTGCTTGTCCTCACTATCTCTGGGAGATTTTTGATTCTTAAAATATCCCAACATTTTCCTGCTGTAACACAGAGGCTGCATTGAAAGAATACGTTGGGATGTTGCTATATCGCCTTTTCTCTCCTCAGCAGCATCGCACCAGAGGAAGCAGCAGACAGGAGAGAGGGAGATGTCAGCCACTCAGCATGCAAACATCTGATTTACAGCTTGACGTGTCTGTGCTGCACCTTGATCAAGTGCTATTGATCGAGTCATGAATGAAGCTGAATCAATGAGCAGAGACCTTCAGCAGGACTTGATGTTAATAAATGTGTTTGGAGCAGTGGGCGTCCGAGGTTCAGCTCTCTGCCGGTCGTGTCCCTTTTCATTCTACTTAACCTTCTCCCACCCTTGCTCCGTGTATATGAGAGTGTGTAGGCGGGCAGGGAAAAGAAAGGCTGTGGGTGCTCACAATGTCACCGTGTGGGTGTTTTTCTTCTTAACCGAGAGTGAAAGAAATAAAAGGAAAAATAAACAGTTGCTCAGTGGAGTAGTTGCTCTGTAAAACAGACAGATCATGTATTTGTACAGCTTTGATATTGCCTTTCATAATGTTACATTATTTTGATGGTTAACATCCAAAAACCTAATCACACTGTCAGGGACATTAGAAATAACAGAAAGGTTGTTTTTTTTTAAAGATATAAATCAAAGAGAGGTTTAAAAAGTTTCTGCAAGCAAGTTTGAAAAGATGTCACTGAGGTAGTCTAAAATGAAGCCTTATAGTGATTTGAAAACAATTAGAAGCAACTCAAAATCCATAATGTAGCTTCCGCATGAACATGTCAGTGGAAAGATTTTAGTGTCGGGTTGATGTGATTTGTGCATTGAACCAGAGAATTACTTAAGAAAGGCGACTGCAAACAAAACAATTACTTTTTTACAGTTGTCCAGTGAAAAATGTTGGGTGATCATGGCGACGTTCTTTAAGTGCCAAAAGGCTACTTTACAACTGTAAAACTCAAATTACTGTTTTTCTGACAGAAATGAACTCCAGATGACAAAAGAAGTTCTCTATTTTGGCCAGTTCCCTGAATAACCTAAATAAAATGTCCATTCAATTATCCTTATGCCATTGAAATCAGAGAGGTAGAGCTGTGTGTCTGTCCCTCCAACACTGTCACGGGAGTTCAGGATGAGGACCCAATAGCAGAACCACAGGAGACAGAGTCTGGTGAAACAGATTTTATTTCGCCAAGTTTAAAGGCGGGGATGTGTGGAGCCCGTGGTCCGACACAGGTGGGCAGGCAGATCACGATGCGAGTCCCGTGGCTTGACACCGGAGAGTAGGCTGGTCGGCGGTGTGATGTCCCGTGGCTCGACACCGCAGACTGGCGGCTCAGCAGGAATTCTACACACGTAGTGGAGAGGAAATACGTTAGTCCAGGGAAAGTCAAGTGACAACTTAACGGTGGGAAGACTACCGAGGCAGAAGACGATACGGACTGACACCCCAGGCCTGCAGGACCAGGGTTGATAAAGTGCCAGGCGGTGATCAGTGGGATCAGGATCAGGTGGTTACGAGCCAGATAGTCCGCAGCTGTCCACCAATCAGGGGTGTGGCCAAGGGAATCGTCTGGAGGCAGGACCAAGAAAACAAACACCGAGCACATGGCCAACAACAACAAACAGGGGAATGACAGACACATGAGGAGAGGAGATTGGGGGGAAACAGAGGTTAACACACAATGGGTCAGACAGGGATCCTGACAAACACATTCTCAATGCCAACTCATCCAATACCAACGCTGGGTCAGTGGCCCTACTATGACACTGTAGCTACAGTTTTAGATGTGTCAGGGACAGCGTGTCAATATGTGCTCGTTAAACTTCCAACATAGCAGGGTCGGAAACTAACGCTAGTCCGCTAGCCCGAGGCGAGTGGATTTTTGGAGGGACTACCTAAATTATCATTCTCACTAGTCCTCATGGCGAGTGAAATTTGAGAGGCTTTATTCGTTATTTATGTCCGGAAAAAGACTTTCCCGATAAGTAAATATAACTGTGACGAAGGACGACCTCTATTGACGTGTTTCGGAGAAGCAGCCGAGCAGGAACCGCACTACGCCCTTGCGGAAGAGGACGGCAGTCAGCTGCTCGTGGACTAATATCACCGGTATTAAGTTGGTGAAAAGGCTCTGACGAGAGTAGTGGCGCGAAATGACGGCTTAGAGTGTTTATGTGGATGTACGGAGTTCACCTTTCAAGACTGTGTGCGTGTAAACAACCAGTAAGTAAACGTAAAGTTTGGTGTTAGTCTAATTTCATCATAAGGGTTATATTGTGTCACTTGCACGGCAATCTAGTCTGATATTTAGCGGCTCGTTCGTTGTTTGCTAAGTGCCGACTGTAGGAGTCCCGGACATGTTTATCGCTGCCTGTATTCTGTCTGTATGTCCTAATTTGAAACCAATGCTGTATAGAGGTTTTTACAAATTATTATTTCATGGATATCTGTTTCAGAACCACACACTTCCTTGTTTGACTACTGTCAATAAACCTCTCTAAGGAACATCTTACAACATTCCCAGTCACTTTAACAGTAACATTCCACTATTCCCCAAATTGTTGAGGATAGACTATTTTGTTTCGATTATAATTTTTTGTTTACGCAATGCGAAAGGCACGATATTCATGATCAGGCCGGGCCTCTCTTTCAGTTTCACCAGCGGTCCGCCAAGATTCGTCCGCGGAAGAAATATAGATGGTGAAGCTCTTATCACTGCAGCACATGAACTAACACCCAATATCTTTTTGTGATCTAACAAAAATACTTCATCTAAAATCATCTAAAATTAGAACAAATGCCTGCTTTATTCATAGACTGCGTATTGTTTTTGGCACCGAGCGTTCACTGCTTAAACTGCCGTGGTGACATGCTGTTACTCCCCACGGTGGAATATAGCTACATTTTTAGCCGGTACGTTCCATAGCGGAATTCCTCAACTTGGCAATTTGAACTGCTGTACAATATTTAATCGTGATCTTAACCTTCATCTTCACTACGAGCCTAAATAATGCAAGAATTGTCAATCCCCAAACCATTATAAGCATATTTTGCGATTTTAAGATGCCGTATTCCGATAATTCGGTTTCAGTTTCGAGGCGGACAGGTTTCGCAACGGGGTGCGACATTGCTAAAACACGGGCACATCGGACAAAACGCGTCGTTGTGTTGTTAAGGTACCACCCCTGTATGATGGTGCTGCTGGAGACTTTGACCCCTCCGACTCTGTTCATCTCTGGATGAATTCAGGTCAACGGGCAAGGAGGCCAGAGTACCTAGACGAAGATCAAGAGGATAGTGTAGATCCTGCACAGTTTAATTCTCAAGAAGACTGGCAGCAAATGGAGGCAGACATAAATGCTGAACTTGATGTACCCATGCTAGCTGAATGAACATTATAGCCTACCAGACCCTTGACGTTGTTCTTCTGCTTCCTGTGTAATTATAATATCACGACATCATGATGTAACATGCATCAATCTTTGTACAGCCATAATGTTACAAATGTTGGAATCTGACTATGTGGCTTCGCCATGTGCTGTGAGACAAAGAGAATCAGGGCTTCCCTTTTGCCGAGCAAAGGTTTCATCCTGATTGTAGTTTGAGGAACACCAAACCCAACTGCAACACTGCGATCTAATTGGCCGAGGGCCGAGACACTCCTGGACCCCCGTGGTTCAGCCTCTGTTCTACAAAACCAACCAGCTCCCTCACTGTTTTGGCTGCTCCCTCCCCCTTTCTCACACACACACACACACACACACACACACACACACACACACACACACACACACACACACACACACACACACACACACACACACACACACACACACACACACACACACACACACACACACACACACACACACACACACACACACACACACACACACACACACACACACACACACACACACACACACACACACACACACACACACACACACACACACACACACACACACACACACACACACACACACACACACACACACACACACACACACACACACACACACACACACACACACACACACACACACAGGCTTTGCCTCCTGTGTCTTTTTGTAGCTCCTCACTCTACCTGTCTGCACTCCCTTCACCTGTCTCTGGTTACTAATCAAGCACTCCCTCATTCAGCGCACCTGTCTTCCACTCTCACCTCATCAAGCTCACTACTCTCACCTGCTCACCTGTTTCAGTCACAACTTAAACTCCTGCCTCTCAGTCACTCGTCGCCAGATCATTACCCCATGTGCTTCATGCCTTCCTGCCCGGTTTTCCCGTCTGCCTGCCCGTTCCTGCTGGATTATCCCCTTCGTCTCCTGTCTTGTCCGTGGATCCCCTGTTATGTCCTGTGAGTTTCCTGTGTTGTTTGTTAAATAAATATTTGTTTGCACGCTACTCTGCCTGGTCTGCACTTAGTCCTTCACCATGCCCCGTGACACACACACCCTTTACCATAGTTTGTTGATTTTAGATAGCGTGCTCATGAATGTATAGTTGTTAGTTTAGATATTAGTTGATTAGATCATTAGTATTAGAACTTAATGAACTGTTATATTTTAAAGAGCAGCTGTCTGTGATTACTTTGTGCATGTGTATTGTGATAATAGCTGTATATGTGGTCTGTGCTCGAACTTAAACCTTCACTTTCACTCTGAATGTGTAATAGTACTCAGACTATTGACATTGTGAGTGACCACTAATTGTCAATAATTTAGTTTCTTAGATGCTGATAACTCAAACACGCTCCTTTACGTTCCCAACACAAACAATACAACTCTTGATTAGTACCTTGCATCTCTGCAGTTTCACTGTTAGATAATTGCCTTGGGAGTCTTCCTCCACACACACATCCCTACACCCCGTGATTGGTTCATTCCCCAAAGCTTCATGAAGGACTAGTAAAGATTGCTCAGGACTAGTAGTTTTATGAACCTACTAGTCCTTGGGACTAGTACTGATTTTGAGTTAGTTTCATACCCTGCATAGGTTCACTTAGTTTTTAGGTTTACTTACACTATTACTTGGTTAGGTTTAGGAAAAGATGGCGGTTTGAGTTAGAATAAGTATGCTTATTACGTAACTGGTGTTAGTGTCACGGGGTGTGGTGGAGGACTCAAAAGCAGACATAACCAGAAGCAGAGTGAAATGGGTTTTAATGAGCCAAGAACATGACAGGAAACTTACAGGGACACAGCAGGGAATGCAAGGAAGAGATGAGGGGGGAAATCCGGCAAGACGAGGCAGGGCAGGCAGACTGGGAAACCGAGCAGACGAGCCAAACGGGCGGGTTGACATGACAATGATCTAGCAATGTGTGTCTGAGAGGCAGGAGTTCATATAGTGGCTTGATCAGAGGCAGGTGAGTGAACAGGTGAGGGGAGTTGCTTGAAGAGTGCTTGATTAGTGATCAGAGGCAGGTGAAGGGAGTTAGGCTGATGATGAGGGAGTGGCTGACAGGTAGAGTGAGGAAGGTGTGGAGCTACACACACAGACAAAACACAGAAGGCAAAGCCTAATCGTGACAGTTAGTAAAGCACGTAAGTTAAGTAAAATGGATTGTAAATAAGAAGTGGACGTTGTCGCCATGACTTCACCCATTGGTTTGTGGACTGCCGTTTTGAAACCTTGAGTTCGGTATTTTGCGTCGCTATCTTGGATAACGGCTGTCGCCATCTTGTTTTTTTGCAACTACATTAGGACTGTGAGGAGTGACGTACAGACGCCGTATACAGCTCTGGTAAATGGACCATAATTTACTAAATGAACATCATGCTGTATTGAAGAAGACTGGTGTGTCTCATACAGACTCTAAAGAGTTACTCAATGCGTCGGTATCAGACGCTCAGGAGCACCGACAGAGCGTTGGTACTAGTTGGGAGTGGGTCCATCTGTTCTGACATCCCCACGTCCCATGGCCCCGTCATTTCTATGACTTGCAGTCATTGCCATTCTCTTTCCGCCTCGACTTTTCTATCTGTCCCAGTCACCTGACTCCAACATCCACCTGCTTACCTGTATTTCCTATTCCTAATCACCCTGTCACTGTTAAGGCCAGCCCAGGGCCAGATTGTAAATGTTGCTGTAAGTGTACCTAAACCTGTCCCTGAAGCATCATCTGTACTTCTGCCTCATTCCTTTTCACCCATTGATTCTTAGTCACTCCCGTTCCTGTCACCTAGTGCTCATGCTAGCTCAGCGAGAGAGTTTATAGGAAATATCTAACATTCCAGAGTTAAAATGCCAAAACACACAGCCTGATCTCACAAAACTGTGTGAAATGACCACAATCTCTTAACGTAAGGAGGTCGGGGTGGAACACAGGACTTTTTCCCCAGGCTATGTATTTAACGGATCTAACAAAGTAGTGTTGTTGCCTAAACCTAAATTGGTTCCTGAAGTGGTGGCACATCAATTAAATACATTACGTGCCAACACCACATAATACGATGTTATTAGGTCGTGATCATTTCACGTAGTTCTGTGAGGCGCTGTTGAAACACATGTGGCACCTTCAAAAGGAGAAGAGTCTCTGTCGTTTCAGTAGTCAGTGTTGCAGATGGTAATGTTGCGTTTGGGTACACTATTGTCTCCATCCAAGCTAATTTTATCTTTCCAGTCATAAATGAAAGTCACTCATCATAAATAAAGCAAGTAAAACTAAACTGAAGGTGTTTGCCAGGCAACAATGAAGTTACTGCTGTGATCAATCCCATCATCCACACATCTTCCTCCTCACAACTTTCTGACAGCCCTCCATTGTTTTTTGTTCCATTTTCATTTGCCAGCCTCCTTAACTTGTCAAGCCAACATCTGCTTTGAAAGAGCGTCAAAGGAATTGAAGCAGCGGTTAAAGCCAAACCCAAATCTCTCATTCACCTTAGTTCAAGAACATCTGTTATAGCTAAAAAAAATGGGAGTCTATTATCTGTTCAAGTGAATGAGATATTGTTGAAAAAGTGCAAGTCAAGGAGAGCTCTTGAGTCTAACTTTGATTTAGTGAAATGGAACAGATGTTTTTGTTCACGTACTGCAAGGAAGAGGAGTCTAACTTCGTTAACAGATTTGAGCAGACAGGAATCTTGAGACAAACTGTATCTGTTAGAGCATTATCCCAAAGAGCTGACGCAACACTATTGTTCACCGACTGTGTCTCAAAGCAGAGTTTTTGCATGTTTTAACATTAATGAGATCGGTGGAAGGATACAGATCCTCAAAAGTGTTACTTCGGGCCAAAAAAGACGATTTACTCCCTCTGGCTCCGAACGCTTCCCTTTTCTCCTCGAGGAAGTTCACCTTCAAACCTGATCTGCTGCTGCAGCACATTTGACAATTGAAAGAATGGGATTGGGAGTACAATAGGTAACAGCAGACAAAGGAGGATGATTAAAGCACATATTTCCTTCCATTGCGGTGAAAGGAAGAATACGAGCAGGTGTTGTCAAATTGCTGTAATGCTTTAAGCTATGGAGAACTCCTAATGGGAGAAATACTTTTTTAGGGGGGGACTCTGCTCCATTAAAACAAGCTGATGAAACTGGAACCATCATCTAAGCACCATGAACACTCGATGATCCTAATAAAACATGTATTTATTGTGTAAGAAGTGCAGGGACTGGGGCCCTGCTACAGTCCTGGGTGCTGAACTCTTATAATATGTGTGCCTATTAAACATACAGCTCAGCGTCATGGCCATGAGCTGTGTTACTGTAGTATTGTTTGATTTGTTGCTTATTGTATGTTTTATTACTGGTCTTGTCTGATGAAAGGTGCCATTAAATAAAATGTTTTTTTTATTATTGTTTGATTTTACACATGGAGTCAAAAGTCCATTTAGAGGTAATCTGTATGCATATTCAGAATTTAATTAGTCAAGAGGGAAATAAAACATCAGAATGTCTTTGTACATTTTCCTGTAAATGTATCGTTGGGTAAGTGAGGCAGGACCTCGTTTTCTTGACGTCAGAGACTGAATCATTCCACAGGCAAATTCCACAAAGATGGTATAGTTGTGTCAACAAATGTTTTGAGAATTTTACACCAATAGTTAATGATGCTGGAATTCCTGGAAATATGTAGGGAAGTTCTCAGTGCAAATCTGAATGAGGAATGGACAAGAAAGAGAAAAAGCTGTGAGCTGGCTAGGGCAGATAAGAGTGATGTCACACATTATCTATGCACTGCAACTTACAGTATCTCCCATGCACCCTTTGGCAAAGTGCAATGTATTTGTTGGAAAAATTCACTCTTGAGACCGATGGAAAATCATTAATCACAGGACATTTAATTTATTCTTTGCAAAGAAGGAGACAGAGTTGATCCACATACAGGATATGTACACCAAGGCCGCACGGAGTTCTAACTCTGAGCTTCTGTTATTTATACTGAGTAAACAACATGCAATGATTAGCACAGGATTGGTTTACGTCACAAAGGAACACGCATGAATTGCGTTCATTCAGCTACGTATCTGGACACTGTAACAATTGGTTCTCGTACAAAGGTCACTTTTATCGAAATCAGGAAGTCATGGTAGTATTGACACCTCCATAGGTTTATTATGGCTTATTTAGGGTAAACAGTGTTGAAGTGTTCTTTCTGCAGCCAGCTCATATCTAATAGACGAAACAAGTGTGGTGCTTAGTGTCAGACTGTTATAAGTGAATAAGTAACAGCTAAGTAACCACTGTAATATTTTTACTGCATTGGTGACATTGAACGTGAGACCAGAAAAAAAAACAAAGTCGTTCTCGTCTACTGGCAATGGAAAGATTGATTACTGGCAATAATCAATGTTAAGATTACTTGTTATTGGTAACAAGTTTTCCTGTTTTAAAAAAAATATTTATTTTTGGCTAATTTTGGTGGGAAAAGCTACCAATGTAGAAATTCTTCCTGTACCGATGTGAGGGTCCCGGGACAGAGGATGTCGCATGTGTACAGATTGTAAAGCACTCACCAAATTTGTGATTTGGGGCTATACAAATACATTGAATTGAATGTTCTGCTAGCTGTTTGGCCAATCAAATGGTAGAGAACGACTACAACCGGTCCTGGCCTCAATGTCATCGAAAAATTAAATAGGTTCAACCGTGTGTAGCTGATCAAAAAATCTCAAATTAAAGTAGTCTCATATCACTTGAGATTTGCATTAGATCAAAGACCACTATGTCCTCTTAGCCGTCTAAAAGTAAAGCAAATTAATCCTTTGTATATTTGGCAGCACAGTAAACAGAAATCCCTTTTTTATTTTATCTGTGTCCATTTTTTATGTTCATTCCAGACATAGAATGAACTTTAAAAAAAAAGTTTATTGAAGACAATTTGAGGCTTATTTAACCTAAACTCCAAAAGTTTGACATCTTGTTGGATGACTTCCTTGATGGATGACATTTGTCCTATAAGGTAACACTGTATCAGAGATGCATTATTGTTCCCTCTTAAATGAAATGGATTATTTTGGCATGGCTTTTAGATGTAAGCTATCAAAAGCATTGCTGGGGTAATTAGGCAGAGAATGAAACCTAAAAGAGTGCCGTTAATGATACTGAATATAAGTGGATCATTTCAGACTGAAAGAGCTGAGGCGTCTGTTGTGTGAGATGTACCAAAACTCCAGTGTCCAGTGTGTTCATTCATGCTTTGTCAGAGAAAACCCAGTGAAAATAATCACCTGGTTGGTGTTTTTTTTAACAGGAAATGGCAAATAATGAGATAATTAAACAATCTGAGGCCTCAAATTGAGGGGAAAGCCAGATTGGTTCATTCATAATGTATTCATTCATTTGAAGGCCCCAGGAATCAATGTCACTTCAATGGCATCATCTCTTAAGCCGTAGTTTTGTGTTTTCTTGGGAACAGCGATGACATGAAAACAAACTTCACACTAGAATGTACCTCAGGCAGATAGAAGGGTACGAAGATGTGCATATGGGACATCCATATTCATCAGAGACATGTTTACTGCAATCAGCTGCCTGTGTCGAGCAGATAATCTTCACTGTATCGAGGTAATATCATTGTAATAGAAGAGACTGTTAATCCGCTCATCCATATATTTAGTTAAGATTCAAATTTGTCAACAAATACTAGTCAAATTGCCATGGAATTCAGTGTGAATATTCAACAAATCCACATATAAAGGTTTGTATGACATGTTACATAAAGTAACTCCTCATTTTTCATGCGTCTTCCTACAAAAGGCAGCGACACGTGTCAATTTGCGCTTACGGTTTAGGTTAGGCAACAAAAACTACTTAGTTAGGTTTCGGAAAAGCCTAACTAAGTAGTTTTGCCTCAAAATGGGTAGTTTATGCCAGTAAGTGCCCCCGTCCCAAATTACACAATGGTAAAAATAACTTTATCCTCTGCAATCAGATCATCGAACACAAAAGCACCAAAAACAGATGAATCTTAATCCTGGTGTTAATTTTCTAACTTAACTTTCGGCAAGAAAGAAAATGTTTTTTCCAAAATGTTAAAATAACACTTGTGACTACTCTTCGGGCTAACTGTTAGCACAGTTGCAACAGTTCCCACAGCTTTTCTCGTCTGCCCGGTTTATTTCCCACTGGCTTTTGGTTCACTGTTGCACACTTTGTGAACTTTTGTTCAATAAAAAGTTATTGAAGCTAATAAAATTTGTTAGCGCTCAGTTGCCAAACTTATTGGCTTGTTAGCTTATCTTGTTTGCGAACAGGACGATAAGTTTACACAGGCAAACCATTCCTCTTTTGTGGAGCTTTTTACTCCAATTATGCTCAAATATTAGTAAATGGTGCAACACGGTTCATCAGCTACAATAGCTCCCTCTATTTTGGACTTAATGGCTCTCCAAATCCTCAATGGTCAATACTACCAAGAAAGCTCACTATTGGTCAACGGCAAATTCACAAGGTCAAATTTGATCCCTATGCGGAATGTTTGCGCATATTCATTTCACCCCCTCAAGTTGATCTTTAAATTGAATTACAATCACCAGAGTTTGCCTTTGTAAATCCTGGTGTGTAAACGCCCTGTCATGTTTGCCTTACCAGCCCATTTACACATGTGTCATATGGGTTTGTTAGTAAGAAAACTCTCGAGCCAATCAGTGTGTGTGGTGCATCAAACACTTAATTTCATGGATTCTGGTGAATTTTATGTACCAGTTTATGTTGAAAATGTCATTATTTGTGGAAAGGAAAACAAAATGCAGGCGCCAGGTGACAATTCTACATATAATATAATGCAGTAAGGCTCTCAGGCATTTTGTACTTCTTTCAAATATCTATTCTCCTGTAGATCAACTTTTTTTAATTTAATGTTATCTCTGCTGAGTCAGTAGGAATGATTTACTGATTTGTGTCTGTTGTGTGGGGAAGTAACCTCTTTAAATGTGCATGTGGCCCTTATTCAAAATGATTCATGAATTCATTTTAATTAATGTATAAATCTCCTGGATTTCAATAATTTATAAATGCTTCAGCAATATTTCTGCTTCTGATCAAAACGTTCTGCACATTCAAAACATAACCCGCATACCTGTGTTTTCTGAGAAGTCTCAATAGTTTTAGAAAAAAAGTAATATTATGAAAATAAAGTCCTAATTTTGTTATAACAAAGGGATCATTTTAAAGAACAAAATCTACCTGCCCTTTAGTCTTCTGTGAATGACCTTATGTCTCTGCTGATAAGGTAGTATCCCCTTCAGATCGTCTGACAGACACAGAACCCTGTTTGGGACTCTCTCTGGATGAGACACAGTTCAGGGAAGCAGCTGTGCGCTGCTTTTCATCGAATCTGATCAGGCAGAACTCACCATTTTGTGGCTTTTCATCCACACAAATGTAAACTTCACTGCCTCAGATACATTTCAGAGCTGCTTCCCCAAGACTTTCAGTGGGAAGCATCCTGAAGTAGAGAGACAGTCCCAAACAAAGCAAAGCTGTCTTTAAGCGAGGGGGACGCAGAGACAGAGACACAGAGCTACCAGTCAGAGGTCAAACTACAACTTCAGTCCAACTTTTGACAAGTCAAAGTAACTGGGGGCTACAGTAACCTACAGACTGTCAGGAAATGCTAAAATGTCCACGACTTAAAGAAACCTTCTGTAGATTATACTTTCTTTCAAACACTAAAACTGTGTTTTAGTTGACAGACTAGGATTTTGCCTTTTAATTTATGTTATTCTCTCGCTAATTTGCTGCAGCTTTGTTAGTGCAGCTTCTGCCATGTTTACTCCAGTCCTCCCCCAGGACTCCTCCTGAAGCAGCAGCCAGTTCCCCCTGCATCAGTCAAAGTCGAGCCTCAACATCGCTGCTTCTTCTTTCCGTTTTATGGCAGATTGGAACCATTGTGTTTGAGGTTGCATACTGCCCCCTACTGTACCAGAGGCATTGTTGCATTTTTAAACTAACTCCTATGTCTTTAGGTGGTAAATATGTCAAAGTTCATATTTGAAGTGCTCATCTGCTATGCTGCTGTAACAGTCAGGAGGATCTTCCCTATTTAATAGAGACCCGTCAGTGAGAAAGATTCCTTTGTTCTGTGTTGTGGCTGCTGTTTGTATCAAAAAGTTACACTGTGCCAGACATGGAAAATGAATCAGGCCAATTTAAACATTTATAGAAAAAGACTTGATATTGATGTTAGAAATAGAAAGGATACTTTGTGGATGAAAACAGCCACTAAGTGCTCAGTTTAACCACTGATGTATGGCTTCTTTAAAAATAACATAGAAGTCATTTTTATACAGTAATTACAGTGTCTGAAATACTTAGGTAAAAGACTGTCCAGCAAATAAATAAATAATGCAATTTATAATTCTGACTTTGTGGTCAATTCAGCATAATTTACTTTTTTGAAAATTAAAAGAAAAACAAGAACATACAGATAAGGAGTTGGTTCACCAAATACATTCAGATATATGGACATTTTAGAGTCTCCAATTCAGCTATTCCCCTTATTCTTTGGCCTGACCTCGGCCTAAATAATAATAGTTGCTGTACAGCAGAACCACGATCCAGGAGCTATGGCAACCTGCAAGATGAGAAAGCACAAAACTCCAGAGAAGATGCCGTGGATGATTAGTAACATCCATTTATGGGACACAAATACATACAGGTGGAGAGAGAGAGGCAGAGAGAGGAGCTCAGTGGAAGATCTCTGGAGTCAGGCCTACAGCATCTGAACTAGGAGCTGGTCAAGGGCAAGCCTGAACCAGCCCTAACTATAAGCCTTATCAAAGAGTAACATCCTAAAGGGTAACTTTAGTATTTCTAATGTTTTTGTGTCTAACTGACTTATGGGGACAACAATTGGTCAGTCAAATTGGTCCAGCATTGAGCGATAGCAGCAACTGCACTTCCTGAAATGTAATCCTAAATGGGCAAGCTGGAACCAAAATTACGTCCACTAAAAGTGCTTGTTTTAGCCATGACAGGCTCTGGTTGTTCTTATAGTGTGAGCAAGGAGTCAGAAATCTCCAAAAGTGACGTGTTGCCAGAAGACAACTGTGGAAACCTGAGTGCTGGGCCAGGCAGAGTTAGTGTTGGAGTACAGAAAGCGTAGCAAGACACGACTGCGGCTAACAAAACAACAACAACAGCCATTATTCATATATACTACGGACATATCACCAAAATAATGTTTCACGATCAGTTATAGGCTATAAGTAATCAAAACTCAGTTTTAGTCTAAACTGCGGGACAAACAGGACGGGATTAGGGACAACTGCTTAATTCTGGACTGTCCCGAATTTTTTGGGACTTCTGGTCACCCTTTCTGGCTACTTACTAGGAACCACATGTGACTTTGCATTTTGCATGGAGCGCACTGTTCTAGTGGGGTTTATTTTGACTCAATCTCACATAGTCCCTAAAAAACACAATATGTTCTCTTGTCGGAGAAAGGTTTGTTAAAAACTACAGTGACCAGCTGTTTGAAGAAATTAGTGATACTTTTTTAAACAGGAAAAAGTGTTTATAAAGATTTACATCTTCATTGGGAACCAATGGGCTTCATTCTGAGAGCCACAGACAGGGTAGATAAGTCACAAAGTATTGAGAGACGGACACATTGTTGGTTTTGTTCTTTGATTTGTTGACAGTAAAGAGAATTCATGTCTTCAAAGGTTCTTAAAATTTTGAATTGCTGATTTTTTTATTGTCCTTAATTTACATTAAAATGCCCCCCTCCCCCTCCTTCCCACAAGGTATACGACTTCCATCCAATCCAATATGAGGACTTGAACTCATGCCTTTTTATCCTTTTAGTATGAACTCAACCACATTAGAATTTCTCTTGGTGTGCACAGAGAATTGAACCCTGGCGATCACAGTTTGCTCCTCACAACCACAACACAGTCACACTTTTCTTGGAACATTATTTGAATTTAATAAGACATCATTTCATGAAATTTCATGAGACTGATTGGTTTCAACTTCATAGTAATTTTGTTTGTTGGAGTAATTTACTTTAATTTAGGACATCACAACTTTAAAGTGTGACGACCCTCCTCCTATGCTACACCAGTCCATGGTTGCTTTACCGGGCCTGCGGGTTTTAGTGCGTAAGTACCCACCACAAGTAGCACCTGAAGACTAGGGGGGAGGAGAGACCCGGACCTCGGCAGGGTAGATCGGAAAGGGCAGCACGTAGTCAGCTGCAGGTTGAGGCCAGTGACCTATGTCATTACTGTAAGGGCAGGGGTCATTGGAAGGCTGAATGCCCGAATAAAAGAAGTTCCAACAGTGGGTTCAGTAGTGAGCATGTCAGGCCTGTTGCACTGGCTGCTCCTGTCTGAAATGTCAGGCATGTTACTTCTCCCTGTGTTCTTCCTTCATGTGAGCAGGTGGAACCTGGAGTGGATTGTGGCTTGGAACAGTCAGCTTTCGCAGGTTGTTAAACCTGTGTTAATGGCAGGAACTCTGGGAAGACAGTGGCTGGTTAATTTGACGGTACCTGAGGATGATGGGGTGGTTTCACCTGATGAGTCTGTTGCGGGGCCGGCTAAAGAACTCTGAAACGCTGGGCAACTTGGAGTCTTTGCTTGAGCACTTGGCAAAGGAGCAGTTCATGGAGTTGTCTGCTCTTATTAACAACTATCTGTGTTTGTTTAGTGACGTGCCAACTCGTACACATTTGATAGAGCATGACATTGACGTGGGTGACACGCAGCCAATTCGCCAGCGTTTTTACAGGGTGTCAGAAATGAAACGCAAAGTAATGGAAAAAGAAATGCACTATATGCTCGACAATAATATTGCCGAACCTTCTGCTTCCAGCTGGGCATCTCCCTGTTTGCTTGTGGATAAAGCAGATAAAAGCCCTCGATTTTGTAAGGTAAATGGGGTAACTAAACCAGATGCGTATCCACTGCCACGCATGGAGGATTGTGTGGATCAGGTGGGCTCAGCTCGCTTTGTCAGTAAATTTGATTTACTTAAAGGATATTGGCAAGTGCCACTGTCTCAACGAGCTAGGGAGGTGTCTGCCTTTATAACTCCTTTTGGGCTTTTTTCCTATTCAGTGATGAGTTTTGGGTTGCGTAATGCACCGGCGACCTTTCAGCGCCTAATGAATATGGTTGTGTCTGGACTGGACGGCTGTGCCGTGTACCTTGATGATGTCGTGATCTACAGTAATACCTGGGAAGAGCATGTCTACCGCATCAGGAAGCTGTTTGATCGGCTGCGTGGCGCAAACCTGACTATCAACTTGGCGAAATGTGAGTTTGCAAAGGCAACCGTCACCTATCTTGGGAAGGTAGTGGGCCAAGGGCAGGTGCGGCCGGTACAGGCAAAGGTGACTGCAATTGAGCAGTATCCAGTGCCCACCACCAAGAAGGAGCTAATGCGATTCTTGGGTTTGGTGGGTTACTACCGCAGTTTTTGTCGGAATTTCTCAACTGTAGTAGCTCCATTGACGGATCTGTTGAAAGCTAGAGCAAAGTATGTCTGGTCAGGTTCATGTCAACAAGCCTTTGGAAATGTTAAAACTGTCCTGTGTTCTTCTCCCGTCCTTGTGGCACCTTGCATGGATCGTCCGTTTGGGTTGCAGGTGGATGCAAGTGATGTAGGTGCTGTGCTGTTTCAGTATGATGGAAATGACGTTGAACGCCCTGTGAGTTTTTTCTCTAAGAAATTTAACTCTTACCAGTTAAATTATTCAATCATAGAGAAAGAGACTCTTGCCCTGGTGTGGGCATTGCAACATTTCGAAGTCTATGTTGACTCTGGGGTCCCTCTGGTGGTCTACACAGACCATAACCCTCTAACTTTTCTCCATTCCTTGTGTTGCCCGAACTGCCGTTTGATGCGATGGTTTCTGTTCCTGCAATCTTACTGTTTGGACATTCGCCACATTAAAGGCTCTGAAAATATTGTGGCGGATGCTCTGTCAAGAGCACCATTATCTTAAGATGTTAACTGTTCTGCATTGTTCATGATTTTCCGTCTCCTTTTCCTCTGCCACTCTAAAAGTTGCTTATATGTGCTGGCTTACAGGAGGGAGATCTGCAGGGTTTGGTTCAGAATCAGTGAGTACAGTATAGGCGTTGTAGGTTGCCAAATATTGTGATTCCTGGTGGGAACCCTGTTTTTATGGGGGGGGGTGTGACGACCCTCCTCCTATGCTACACTAGTGGCCGGTGCTGTTAATCTGTTACAGGTGCTGAGTGGAGGATCGTCAGCAGGATGAGTCTCACCTGTGCCGGTGTGGCTCATCCTTGAAAACCCTTTCCAGTTGGCAGGGAGAGAGCTGGAAGGAGGACCTTTGTTGACGGGCTCACCATAGTTGTTGCTGATTTTGTGAAAGTACTATTAACATTGTGTTTGTAGTGAGACCAATTAAATTACTACTTTTGGCCACCAGCTCTTTGTCTCCCTGTTTTGTTCCAGTCTCTGAGCCGGGCTGTGACAAAAGGTCTCTGAACTCACAGATACACACACTTTTTACACAATTATTATCAACTTAACATCTACAGTGAAATTACATTACTATTCATCATCAGCTGGAGCATGCTATAAAATGTAGACAATTGCTTCTCCGCTCTGTTGTTGATTTTTATGTATTGGGGCTCATTTGCACATGCAATAAATTATGTTCATTTTAGCAGTCGGGGGGCCTCACCATTGAGATTAATAGGATGCTTTATTTCAAATGAAAATGCTTATTAGTGCTGATACTTCCCAGGGTGCCCGGCAACAGCAATTTTTCATCAGATGAGCCCCCGCTAAACACAGGGCTGCTGGAATATCATCATCTTTAAGTGGAAGCCAATGGAGGTATTTTTAAAGTTCAATTGTAAACAGGCTTTACAATTAAATGCTTAACTGAAGCTCAATGGGTCATTAAGAGAAAATAAAGCATACTTGTCTTGAAAGAATGCAGTTTCTGTTCATTTTCAGTTTGTGTCGTGTATAGCTTAGCAAAGTGCATCAACACGATATCAGACTGAACCTTTATTGACCTATGTCTTGTTGACATTTTGAATGTGACTGAGCCTTTTAAACTTGCTTGGTTGACACTTTGCAGGATTGTGACAGTGCTTCACATTTAACAACAAAAAATTTGACTCAGGGTAAGGGCCTGACAGACGTTAATGCATTTTAGCAGCCGCTGTTTCCAAGTCACGGCTGTCAAAACACTTTTATCTCTAACAAGTCATACATACTCACACTTTATGTTTGAAACTAAGCAATACGTGAATGAAGATCCAGAGAAATAAAGAAGATGATGTTTAGGTGTTGGACAGAACAAACAATATTATGGTCCTTGAACTATTCTTCAAGCATGGTGTCGTTCATTTTCAAAGGATTAATTTACTGTCAAGAATGAATGTGCCCAGAAGTTTTCATGTGTTTCGTGTGGCTTCTCATTTCCTCCTGAAAATGTTATATCACCACACAAATTCACTGATATGGGACGATGCAACAACATTTCTTTTTTTTTAATTCTACAAACGATGCTCATGGCAACTGTGTTATGGTTAAGGGTATGGACAGATTTGATATGGCAAGTTAAAGAAAAAATGTTGGGGAAATTTACATTTATTTAAATTTGACTGGCCTTATGACCATGTGGGCCTATCTTCATAAAGAATCATTTGAAAATGTAAATGTCGGGCCATTAAACCAATAATCTGTTGACCTTTACAAAACAAGACTCCATAGTCCAACAGAGGCATAGCCGTCAGTGCTGGAAAAAAGTGTTGAAATCGAAAATGAAATCGAATTGTGACCATCATCATCATATCGTGGAATTGGATATTATCTTGATAATTATTTCATGGATTTCCAAGACATTTTGTACAGACAATTATTTTCCCAAAAATGCAATCGATGCCATTTTGAGGACCTCAGCATTCTGACATTAGCATTTAGCTCAAAGCACCACTGTGCCTAAGTACAGTCTCACAGAGCTGCTGGCATGGCTGTAGAGTCTTTGTGTTGTTCAATGTTGAATTAACATTTATTGACATTGTACAACACAGGCTGGTACAACAAATGCACTTATAGTCCATTTATACTACACAAGAAAAACGAAAGTCGAGACCATCTTGTGGTGGGATCACACTAGCCATGATTCCAGAGCGAGACTCACAAGGTCTGTTTACGTCTTGATTTACTGTCTTTTGCTGTTAGAATTTATATTTCATTGAAGGAAATGAAATAGACACCTAAAGTGAGCCACGGATTATCTACAGGCCTGGGTGGAAAATGTCTCAGTGCGTATTTGATCTGTACTGAGAAAGGAAAGTATATTTTCATATCATCTCTAAAGCTTAATATCTCTTGAATATTATATTGTAGTCAATAAAACAATCCATCCATGAATGTCAGAGTGCATTGCAGAGCTCCTGAAACTAAGTGGAAAAATCCCTCTTGTATGTTTGAATCGGCATCATGCATCAGTGTGTAATTATAACGTGGGACTGCTACAGAGATGAGAGTCCCATCTTCATTATTTAGGACTTCCTGTTCATCCAGATTAAATTATAGTGGTCATATGTTCACTGGTGGCAAAACTTGAATGTGAACTTCTATGACGTCTTAAGAGGAATGACACTTCTTAAATTACCTGAAGCTAACAGTTTTTTTACTTGTACTAGTTCAGCAGACTTGAATTTATTCTGTGTCCAAAGGCACACTGAAGTCTGAACATAATGTGCCACAACTGGAATTGTTCTTGTTTTTCCAAAATTATCTTATTTCACATATTACACAATATTACGCTGCAATACCAATTATGGTAACACCCCTCTGTCTCAGTCCTGCTCTTCACCAACTGTTTCTGGGTCTGTACCTGTGGTGTATAGTACTGTATTTTTTGTATTCGCAGTGTATTTTGATCATAGTGCAAGCTCTATATTTTAATTACACTGTTTTTGGGGATGCAGGTATGCGCATATCTGGTTAGAAGCAAATTAATCAATAGAATTTGTTAATACAATTATCATTTGATATTACGCACCAAAACTAGGTGAAGTAGGTCAAAAGGCATTAAAAAAGTATTTATTAATTATAAAAAATTATTATTGTATTGAATAATATTATTTTAATTTAGATTAATTAAATCACCTCTGGGCCTCACCTCATGAAATCATAAAATATACTCAACAATCAATCTGGAACCCTGATTATTATTTAAATTGATAACTATTACCATATCAATAGCTAGTAAGTTGAAGGATTTGGGAGTTCTCCACAGAGCAGAGGTTGGCATAATTCACTCTGATGCGACATTACACAGACCAGCGTGTATATTCCACATACATTCATTATTAAGATAATAATGGTGAAACACATATTAATCTAACTAAATAACTAAACTAACAAAATAAAGAGTGCGAGTGTGTGCCTTAAAGAGTGTGTGTGCATTTCTTTGAGTAAATGCACACACAGGGGCGTCAACCTCTGTTTCTGCCGAGTGAAGTCGATGCGGAAGTGTCTAAAACCTGCATTCTCTCTACTGACCCGCAGGGGGCGACTCCTCCGGTTGCAAAAGTCAGATTGTATAGAAGTCTATACCAGTCAGTTTTGAGGTCTTCAGTTTGACATTTTGACCGTTGCCATCTATTGCAGCAACAATGGAGGCTTTAGGAGCCTCCATTGTTGTTTGGAACGAACTGTCGGTCTCTGTGTCCTCTCATGCACACCTAAACCAGTAGATCCTCACAGCTGATTGGTCTGTGTGCTGGCTTACTGAACACATACACCTTTTAACTGTTGCTGCTGTACTGACTGAGTCGCCAACTTAATTTCGTTGTATGTTTTTACAATGACAATAAACATCCTTTATCCTTTATCCTTTACAAACACATTACTTGAAGGCTGACAAGATGGATTTTTGTGTGATCCCGCTATTCTCGCCTGATATCGTGACATCACAAGTATCCAGCTGTTGCAAGGTAAGTGCAATATTTGACATATACAAATATTTTTTTCATTTTAAAGTGCATTATATAAACCAATTATAAAAGATAAAACAACACATTTTTCAGTTAATAAAATGTATTGTTTTTCCGGTTGATTTGTTTATTTCTTTACTGTATTTATTGTGTGTTGAAAGCGTTCTGAAACTGAAGCACAATAGAAAATACAACATGTTATGGATTTGTTTCTGGGGAAAAATAAAGAAATGTTACAGGATGTTAGCTCAGTCTTCACTGGTTTTGATCTGTATTCAGCCTTCCTGGCCTTTGGGAAGTGCACTTTGAAGAAAGGGTTGACAGAAGATGCTTCTGAAGAAGAAGATGAAGATGAACTTTATTATTAAAAAAAGAAATGTTCACCCTATTGTCATATTTACACACACACACAGGCCTAAAATACACGCTTGCACACACAGGGCCCATAGACATGCAGTAGTCATGGAGAGATGTTAAATTGATTGGGCTTCTGCATGTAAGGCCCTAAGCAGTAAGGGGTTTGGGGCCTTGCTCAAGGGCGCCTTGGCAGTGCCCAAGAGGTGAAATGTGTTTGCTGGAGCTGGTGCCAGACACCTCTTAGTTGTTGAAGACAGCATCTTTGGTCTGATATGTCTTTACTAATCCCGATTCACCAATGGCACAAAACTACCTGGTAAGAAGGGTTTATGGGACTAGACCAGAGGTTTTCAACAGGGGTCTAGGTCCGCGGAGGTACTGCAGGGGGTCCGAGAAATCTTTGGTTGACCTTTTTCTACCTAGCCCCATTTTTAGGCCTCTGCTCGAAAATAGTTTACCCATACTCAAAGGGACTTATCTCTCCAACTACAAGGTCTATTTGAATAATTAAAATGTTATAATGACACTAAAATGTGTGATATGTGTTAATATGTGTACATATCAGTGTTTATGTTACTGGTTAATGCTGAATGAACATAACACACAGCTCACATTGAAAATTTTCAGGTTCGCCTGAAAAGAATGCAATTCTTCTTTTTTTTTTTTTGCAGATACACCCAAATCACCCCTCACAAGTTATAGCACAACATGGCAGGAGTCTCTCTAAAAAAATGGCTTTGATAAAGTGAAGCAGGCCAGCGGTATCAATGTTTTTCTACAGGTCAGCCAAGGTCAGCCGGCGTCAATTCTGATTTTGGAAGCAGCACTTTCAGCTGTTTTATTGTAATTTTATATACTATATAACTATATATTTAACTTCTTTTATCACTAATATTGTTCAATCTATCTAATAAAGCAGTTTGGCATCATTTTGTGAGCCTGGGCCTCATATAAACCTGTAAAACAGGGGTTTTCCTCGTCTGATTTTCATTTTTACAGACTTCACTTGAACCTTACAGAGCCTTCTGATTGGCGGATTTTTGCATGTGACACAGTGTTAGATGCGGAAATGACCAGGGATTGTAATGATACGTTCTTTGAGTTGATTGAAAGATTTTTAAGCCAATACAAATCGAAAACCATGACGCGCCCCCCCAAGGGTCAAAACCATTGGCTGAAATGGAAAAGACAGCCTATCCTTCATACAAGCGCGTAGACACTAGTTTTTTTCACAGAATGAGATACAGAGAGCGGGAGGACATGCTGAAAGGATTACTTTTGGCCTCATGGCAAATTTCTTCGGAGAAATCTGCAAAAAGGTACGGTGCGTTTCAAATTTTGTACTGTTTCGCTGTGTGTTGCTATGTGGCTGATGGATTGATAACTTTTTAATGGTTTGAAGGAGAGGAATTTTGAAGCTTTCGCCGGACTCGGGGTGGAATCAGCATACAGTTTGATATCTGCTTTGTCTGTGAAGGTGCCGTAGTTTTTGGTTGGGATCGGTAACGGAGAACATAGCTCGCCGTGTCCTGGCGAAAAATAGGAGAAATGATGGTGAAATGATGGTAGTACTTGTAGTATGTTGTAGTACTTTGTGTATATATATGTTTTTGAGTGGGTAAAATGGCATATATTGGCCATTTTATCAGAATTTGTTCGTTATGTAGGTTTTTGATCTCTCATAAAATATAATTTCATGCGTTCTCAGAAGTGATTTGAACTACCTGTGTGCACTCTGTTTCCCCCCGGTAGGTACCCTTAAGGGTCCCTCTCGTCAACAAGATTAGCCAATTTTAAATTATTATTTTTTTCCCAAACATGAATCTGTCCATTATTTTAATAGTTTAGTATTGTATGCAAGATAACAGGTATGTTTATGCATGGCAATGGCACTAATAGGCCATCACTCATTTTTGGTTTCCACATTTGTTTAAAATGAAAACATCAATTTGAATAGCTTGTATGCATGATTATCATGCAATTGACAGACAATGTTGATATTGGCATTGGTATCAGCTGACAAGGTATGTTTATAAATGGCAGTGGCACGGCCACCCTACTCACTGTACCTTGCACGTTTAAAATAAAAACATGAATATAAGAACCTGTATATTATTTGAATAGCTTAGTATTGAATGCACAATAAAGAGGTATGTTCATACATGGCACTACCCAGTTTAATATAAAACACAATTTTATACATATATATATATATATATAGTCGGGGGTCCCTGCTCCATCTCTCTATCAGTTTGGCGGTCCTTGGCCTGAAAAACGTTGAAGACCCCTGGAATAGACTATGCAGTTTGAGGGATGTTGGCATTCACCAGACAGGTGTCTGGTTTAATGAAAACATGCTTTTGGTTGCATTATGGGAAATGTAGGATTCCTAATGTATTTTTGGAGCTAAGGCAAGGCAAGTTTATTTGTATAGCACATTTCAACAACAAGGTAATTCAAAGTGCTTCACATAAAACCATTAAAAGCATCAAAACATAAGGCATAAGAAAAGGAGATTTAAAAACAATTAAAAACATTCATTGAACATTAAAAATGGCCCTAAACCATTCAGTGCTTTATAAACCAACAGCAGGATTTTAAAGTCAATTCTTTGTTGGACAGGAAGCCAGTGTAAAGACCTCAGAACTGGAGTGATGTGATCCACTTTCTTTGTCTTAGTGAGGACTCGAGCTGCAGCTTTCTGATTGACTTGTTACAGAGACCTGTAAACACACCGTTACAGTAGTCCAGTCTACTGAAGATAAATGCATGGACAAGTTTTTCCAAATCCTGTTGAGACATAAGTCCTCTAACCCTTGATATATTCTTCAGGTGATAGGAGGCTGATTTTGTAATTGTCTTGATATGGCTGTTCAGGTTGAGGTCTGAATCCATAACTACACCTAGATTTCTAGCTTGGTTTGAGGTTTTTAACATCAGTGATTGAAGCTGAGCGCTGACTTTCAATTGTTCGTCCTTGGTACCAAAAACAATTACTTCTGTTTTTTCTTTGTTTAATTGAAGAAAGTTCTGGCACATCCAGTTGTTGATTTGTTCAATGCATTTACCAGCCCTTGTATGGGATTATAGTCCCCTGGTGATATAGTTATGTAGATTTGTGTGTCGTCTGCATAATTATGATAACACACTTTGTTGTTTTCCATAATCTGAGCTAGTGGAAGCATGTAGATGTTGAACAGAAGAGGCCCCAGTATTGAACCTTGGGGAACACCACATGTCATTTTAGTCAGCTCTGATGTGTAATTAGCTACAGACACAAAGTATTCTCTGTCCTTCAAGTAGGATTCAAACCAGTTGAGTGCTGTGCCAGAGAGTCCCACCCAGAGTTTTAGTCTTTCTAGTAGTATGTCATGGTCGACCGTGTCGAATGCAGCACTGAGATCCAGTAATACTAAGACTGAAATTCTGCCATTGTCTGTGTTTAAGTGGATGTCGTTGAAAACCTTAACAAGAGCAGTTTCAGTACTGTGGTGCTGTCGAAAGCCTGACTGGAAGACATCAAAACAGTTATTTACAGCCAAGAAGTTGTTCAGCTGTTGAAAAACCGCTTTTTCAATTATTCTATTTAAAAATGGGAGGTTTGATATTGGCCTATAAGTTTTCATTGTTGCGGAGTCTAAATTAGCCTTCTTTAGGAGTGGTTTAATAACTGCAGTTTTTAGGGCTTGTGGGAAGACACCTGAGAAGGGATGTGTTTACAATTTGTAAAAGATCAGTGGTCATGCAGTTTGAAATATCTTTGAAAAAGCGTGTTGGTAGAATATCCAAGCAGCAGGAGGATGACTTCAGATGTTGTATAATGTCTTCTAAGCTTCTTTGGTCGATTGAATGAAATTGTGTCATGATATTTGAATGGATGTTATTCGGAGATGGGGACAACACATATCCTGTGGTTGGTGTGGAGGCACTGACTGCTTGTCTAATTTTGTCAGTAAAAAAGGAGGCAAATCGATTGCAAGCCCAGGTGGATTGGAGCTCAGCAGCTACTGACACTGGTGGGTTTGTTAGCCTGTCGACGGTAGCAAATAAGGCGCGAGTATTGTTATTACTTTTGGTTATGATGTCAGAGAAAAAGGACTGCCTTGCATTTCTAAGTTCCAAATTATAATTGCGAAGTCTCTCTTTATAGATGTCGCAGTGAACCTGGAGATTTGTTTTTCGCCACCTGCGCTCAGCTTTCCGACACTCTCGTTTCTCTATTCTGACCAGCGTGGCATTTCTCCAAGGAGATCTTTGCTTACCCGAGACAACCTTCACTTTAGTGGGTGCAATGGCATCAATAACATTTTTAACTTTAGAATTGAAGCTATCTACAAGCTCATTGACTGAGATGCAAGAGAGGGCTGGTGTGGAGGAGTACTTCTGAATAAATAGTTCACCGGTGTTTTCAGAGATGTAACGCTTTTTCACAACCTCGGTTTGGACATTTGTGTGCAAGGAGATTGCACTCTCAAAGAAAACACAGAAATGATCAGAGAGTGCAACATCAGTCACAGCAACCTTGGAAATGTTTAGACCTTTGGTGATGATTAGGTCCAGAGTGTGCCCCCTGTTGTGGGTGGGTCCTGTCACATGCTGAGTCAGATCATAGTTCTCAAGGACACCACATAGTTCTATAGACCCTCTGTCCTGGGGATTATCAACATGGATATTAAAATCACCAACAATAACAACACAGTCAAAATCAATACAGATTATCGACAGCAGTTCAGTAAACTCATCAAAGAAGGTTGCACAGTATTTAGGTGGTCTGTAAATGTTTAGGAATAAAGCTTGAGTGGAATTCAGAGCCACATATTCAAAAGAACTAAAATGACCAAAGGACATCTGCTTGCATTGAAGAGAATCATTAAATAAAATAGCAACTCCACCTCCTTTCTTCTGCGCTCTTGTTTCACTCATGAAACTGAAGTTGTGAGGTGTTGATTCAATAAGACCAGCTGCACTGTTATCTTGGTTTAACCAAGTTTCAGTTAAAAACAAAATGTCCAGTTTGTGCCTAACAATAAAATCATTGATTAAAAATATTTTTCCTGACAGAGACCTGACATTTAATAAAGCTAAGTTTAATGTGGTTAAAGCTTTATTTGCCCAATGTATTTGGACAGGCTGACGAGGAATGAATGTTAAGTTTGATAAGTTTGCAGGTTTACTATTGTTTCTTCACAGCCTCTCCTTTCTTTTTCTATAAACTATCAGGACAGGAATTGAGAAGGCTAGCTGCATACAGGGCCCCGACTTTTCCTGGAGAGAATCATTGGTGTCATTAGCCTTGTAGCCTGGACCCAGAAGATATCAATTATTGCCTTTATCAGGTGGGGGAGGGGCACGGCGCTTAGGACTTGGAGCCAGTGGCAGGGGTGTGGCTGGATGCGGAGGTGGAACTGTACGTCGAGGAGTGGGGCGAGGAGTGTGTTTGGTTCCAGCAATGACCAGCTCTTTCATGTAGTCAGTGAACTCCAGGTGGGGGGAGGATGGGGAGAGTGTGAGAGAGGAAAGGGACCTGGATGTAGTCTGGGGGGTGGAAGTAGGTGCTGGGGAGGGAGGTAGGTAAAGACTCCTCCTCTCGGAAGGGTGGGGAAAGTGGGAGATCAGAGGCGGTTCCTGATGATGAGGTTGGAGACTCCTCCTCTTGGCTGTCGTTAGGCGGGGGCATCCTTCCCGTAAAGTCTCCAAGGCGATGCTGTGTGGTTATCTCTTGTTTAGACTCCTCTTGTCTCTTGTCCTTGGCAGTGGGAACAGACAGGTGACGCAGGAAGAAAAATAGGTTAGAGGTAAACAGTTTTACCCCTGACCTGTTCAGGCAAACTCCATTTGCCTTAAAAAGATGTCTGCGCTCCCAGAAAAGGTAGAAATTGTTGATAAAATGTACTGAATGGTCAGTACATGCAGTTGACAGCCATTTGTTCAGTGCAAACAGCCTGCTGAATCCTTCATCTCCTCCTCTGATTGGTGGAAGAGGGCCACTGATAAACACCTCAGCCTTGACAGAGCTGACTGTGTTTAACATATCAATAAAGTCTCGCTTCAGAACTTCAGACTGTTGTTTCACAATATCACAGCTTCCTGTATGCACGATGATGTTTTTCACCGTGGGATGGTCAGCCACGATGTCCAGGATTTTGTCTCTCATGGTAGAGACCATATCTTTCGGAAAGCAGAGTATTTTGGTATTCTTGCTGCACAATGTTCTGACATCTTTTACAGCATAGTCACCAACAATCAGAGTCTCAGGCCCAGTCATTAGCTTTCCCTGCGGCCTTTTACTCTCACATTTACTCTCAGTTCTTACCCTGCTTTGAGAAGATAGCTGCTTATCCAGGTCATCAGATGGAGATTTAGGATCCTGCGACAATGGAGCAAATCTGTTTTGAAGTTGTAAGCTTGGTTGTTGTGGAGATTTTTTGCTGGTTTTGCTTTTCTCAGCTGTCCTTGGCTTTGTCCGTCTGAGTGCAGGGGTTGAGGAGGAGTTCTGCCTGTGTGGTAGTGCAGGCCAGCCAGTCGCATCAGAAATCTCAGGGCGCTGGGCTCTGCCTGTTAGTCGTCCTCCCACATCCTGAGGGTATGATTTTCTCTTCGGCGTTCCAGGGAGGACTACCATTTGAAGATACATTATCTGCTCTCTCCTGTTTCTTGGTAGGCCTGGTGGTGCTAGTTAGCTGTGTCTTCGCTTGCGTTTGTCCAATGTTTTGAGTCCATGGTAAAGTGATATCATTCCCACACAGTCCATTTACCTCCACGTTTACTTCTAGTCTGTGGATTTTTGTTTCCAAGACTGCAATCTTCTGCAGGAGTTTGTGGTAGTCGTCCGTGGAGAAGGGAGGCATCTTGCTGCTACTTAGCTTTAGCTTAGCTGCTAGTTAGCATTAGCCAACAACCCAAATAGCTCGACGACTTTCTGGATTCGTCTTCACTCAAACGTTGAAGAGTGATATATGTGATATATCTGGCAATTTGAGTAAAAAAGAAAAACATGAAAAGCAAGAAAATGTAAGCAGAGGCAAGAGCAAGCAGCAAAAGCGACTGCACTGTAAGGAAGCAGGAAGTGGCAGTCTCAAGGGACTTAAACCACTCAAGGGACTAAAAGAACTCTCTCAGCCTCTGTAGCACAGATTTCTCTTGTTTTATCCGTCTCTTGTGAGTCCTCCATCATTATGGAATGTGCAATACTAAATCCCCGAAGTACACTTTAAATTTACTGGTGTGAAAAATGTTTTTTATTTACACTATACTAGACATAAAGGACCTGTATCAGAAAAGATCTAAAGGTAGACAAGTTTATGGATCTGTCACATGTCCATCATGTTTACAGAGAGAATATAGGGGCTTCTGTGACGGATCAAATCATTCGTCACAGAAGCTTGTGATGTCATCCCGATGGACATATCCCTATGAATACCAGATACTTTTATCACACAGATCTAAGATCTGGGAAAATGGTAGTGACAGATTTACAGCATATATTGAGGGAGAAAGTGATGATATCATTTGTACTGATTTCAGCAAAGATGTGTTCACTGATTTGTCAGAGATGTTAACAATGATTAATTTATCTAGCCCAATCTGTTAGAATACAAGGTTAGGTATCTCCTATTAGATTTTACAGACCTTTACCCCCCAAATCTTACTGGACAAATGAGCCTGTAGCTTATCTCGCAAGATCCATAGGCTACACAATTTATTGATCTGCCACATACACATCGTGTGTAGAGAGCGACACATATGCTACTGAGTCACATGTGCTTCTATACTGAAGGGAATTGTCTTGATACAAATCCCATATCCATATAATTAACATATTTTAAAGGGTCCATATAACTTGTATCTCACGGTTACAGTCCGTAAAACAAAGTTGATTATTTTAGAGTAAAAAATTACCCTCTAGCCAATCGAACAGGCCCCTCAAAATTCACAAATACTCTGGCGTGCAAAATATATTTTTTTTCCTGATTTCAGAGATATACAATCGTGCAAGCAAGAAATATTCAAGAAATCCTACACAAATGACAACACGTCATTTATTCAGACTCAGAGGAAAGTGACATGGAAAGTGGAATTGGAATGTCTACTGAAAACCCAAGGTGCGACCCATTACCGGGTCCACTTACTGAACTGTGTTTCTTGGTAACTGTGGATGTACTGAAGTCACTGAAGACTTAAGTTAATGTATTAGCTCATGCTTGTCAAGCTTGGCTAGCTAGCATTACAGTGGTGGACTAGGCTGGGCCTCAGTTGGGCCTCAGTATAATATTCCATGAAATATGAGGCCCCATCCGGGCCACACGACAGACTGTTGTCTGCATCATGGTCAGGAGGAGGACTGAGGTTCTTCCCCAATTCGAAGATCCTTTGTCCCTCCAAAGTTACATTCCTCAGCTCATCGATCAGCTCCCTCGATTGGCTGAAGTCCAATAAGCCCCTCCTGCCTGTTGACCCATTGTTCCACTCCAACACCTCAGCCAGCCACTTCTTCTAACCCCCGCTCCAGCACATTCCTCAACCTGATCACACAGACACTTAATTCATGAAATGACCAGACTCCTACAAGTAAATACACTGTAACACATAATATCCATAATTTGGAGCGCTTTAAAACTTAAATTCCTCACAGGCCCGAGCACCGACGTAGTCGGAACGGAGGACCTATTGTTCTTCTAATGTTTATTAGGGCCCAAGCACCGACGTAGTCGGAGCGTACTTTAACGAACTCCTCCTAGAGATTTGACCTGATTGACTTCAGATTTGGTCAGTATGCTCTTGAGACCGTGGCAGTGAAAAGTTACTCAAATATCAAAAAGTTATCGAACGATGTATCCGTGGAATGGCGTCAAAATAACACCATTCGCCACGAAACAGGAAGTTGTTGTAACTCGGCCGCACATTGTCTAAACTGCGCCAAATTTCTCATATGTCATAACATCCTGACCCTGAACACATCTATATGACAATTTAGAATCATAGCAATAGCGCCACCTAGTGGCGACAGGAAGTTATAGGTTGTGTACTTCTACATCCTGCTCCTCACAAATTAATCAGATCCCTCTAAAATGTTGTCAGAAAAGCCTTAAGACCTTGATAATGCTTCATTGTGAAGAAAAAAGTTGTTGAAGGGCGTCGACGTGGCGGATCAGCGAATTTCAATCCTTCACCATGAACAAATAAACTGATGTAACTCGACTCCACATCATCAGATCTTTACCAGATTTAAAATGTTTAATGAGACTCCAGGCCTGAGGACATCTGCTGGCCATTTTTTAATCATAGTCATAGCGCCACCTACTGGTAACTAGTGGTGTAACGGATCACGGGTCGATCCGTGATCCGTTCGGATCACCCCTCACGGTTCGGATCACTCGTGAACCGCGGATCAATTGAGTATTCTTTTTTTTTTTTTTACAGTGTAATCATCATAGTGTGTAATACAGTTTTACTGCTGCTGTTCCTTTTCAAGTAACAAGTCCCAGAATATCAATGCAAAGTGTCAGTGAACAGATATAAAGCAGTAGTGTGTTCACGTCAACGGAGCAGGTTAAAAGCATTTAACGGCGAAAGTCATGGCGAGCGGAGGAACTTGAGAAGCTCCCGGCGTCATTTAAGTCGCAAGTTTGGGAGTATTTTGTCTTCCCTGTAACTTATAATGACGGATAAGGGTGGTGGACAAAACCGTTACGGTATGTAGGCATTATTTAAAGAGAAAGACATACGACAAGGAAAAGACTGTGACCGCTTTCACCACGGCGGAGTGATTCATAGTTCGGTGCTGCAGACACGCCCCCTCTGTGAGAGTCACACAGACACACACCTGGTGCAGGTGCTGACAGAAGTATCAGAGTGGAAGCTAGACAGGCCCAATAGTAATATCACCACAGAAAGGTCTACCCTCTCCCCAGACAATGGAGATATTCTCATCTTTTTGAAAATAATGTCACAGTAATGGTAAACATTATTGTGTATTTGAATGACATAACCTGACAGGAAGTAAACACAGACCCAAGTTGTTGCCGAGCAGTTCAGTTCAGTTGAAACAGTGTAAGCTAGCTCACTGGCTGTTTCTTTCTTTCAATATTGATCAAAGGACGAGGGTCTCAACTTGGACAACTTCAAATTGTTTTTATGTAAGACTATAGCCCAAAGTTCTTTGCTTTAAGTGTTCTTGAAGTTCTTTAATTAATAAATGGAAAGCAAAGTTATATTTGTCTCCTCCCCATTTCTTTGTTGATCCGAAAAATGATCCGAACCGTGACTCAAGAACCGTGATCCAAACCGAACCGTGAGGTTTGTGATCCGTTGCACCCCTACTGGTAACAGGAAGTTAAAGTTTTTATACTTTGGCTTGTTTCTCTTAGTAGGTAAATCAAATCAACATCAAATTATTTCCACACAAATGTAAGAAGTTCATAATGCCAGTTCATGAAGCTTTTGATGTTTCGTGGAATGCCGTTGCGACGCAGTCTTCGCCATGAAAAACGAAGGTGCTTTTGAGAGGCTAAAAATGCTCAAAACATAAGCAACCTTGGCACACAGATTACAAGCCCAAAATGTAGTTATATAATATGATTTTATTGGTTCAGAGTGGCAAATCGGCTCAATAGCGCCCCCTACAAAATTTCGACGAAGCAGCCCTCTCAGTACGTTTCACATAAATGTATAAAATTTGGTGGGCTCATAAATCACATTTGGACTTAAAAAAAAGTCTCTTGGAGCCATGCTCTAAACCCAACCGGAAGTCAGCCATTTTGAATTTTTAATGAATTTCTAGTGTCGTTTTTGTCATTTCCAGGCGCTGTACTTTAACGAACTCCTCCTAGGGAAATAATCAAATTTGGTCAGAACAATCTAAAGACCTTTGTGATGAAAAGTTACTCAAAGCTTGTTGCGTGAAAAGCCGTTGCCGTGGCAACGCATTCTTCGCCATGAAAAATGAAGGTTTTTTTGAGGGGCTAAAAATGCTCAAAACATAACCAAACTTTAAAATCCTGAATGTAGTTATCTAATGTGATTTTAATGCTTCAGAGTGGCAAGTCGGCTCGATAGCGCCCCCTACAATATTTCGACAATGCAGCCCTTGCAGTACGTTTCACCTAGATGTATAAAATGTGGTAAGCAGATGTATCACATGTAGACTTAAAAAAAGTCTAAGGGGTCCATGCTCTAAACTCAACCGGAATTTTGTATGAATTTCTCGTGTTTTTTTTTCATTTCCAGGTGCTTTACTACGAACTCCTCCTAGGGAATTAATTTGGTCAGAACAATCTAAAGACCTTAGCGATTAAAAGTTACTAACAGCTTTAGGTTTCATCGAACGACGTGGATATGGTGTGGCGGCCATTTTACATGGTTCGCCATCATCCATCAAGCTGTTGTAACTCAACTGTACTTTGTCAAAACTGTCCAAAACTTGACATGCTTGATTACCGTCATGATTTTAGGACTTCTGCATGCCAATATTAACTCATAGTCATAGCACCACCTACTGGCAACCACGGACGTAAGCAGGATTCTATAATTACAGCTGCCCAAACACTGAACTTATTAAAAGGGTTTGTGGGCACATCATAAGAAAAAGACTTCTCTGATCTAAATATGTGCAAACTAAGATGCTTGGAGAGCAAAAGTTAGATAACAGTGGTTCTCAAACCATGTCAGTGGGCATTAGTATAAATCAGTGGTCACCAACCTTTTTAAGCCCAAGATCCCTGACCTCTGCCTTGGTGACAGGCAAGATCTACCTATTAAGGCGTTAAAAGACTAAAAAGACTGTCCAGACTGTACTTACAAGTTGAGGCTTTTTATTTGGCCTAATTGTAATTGAATGAAATCAAACACTTTGGTCCAGCTTTCAAATTGATTGAATGTCAATCAGGCATAATGGGCCTCATTCTCGAACGCAGTTAAGAAGAAGTTAGGAAGACATTTCTTCTGAACTCCACTTACGCGGTTTTCGGGACAAATTTGGCATTCATGAAAGTTTTCTCATGTGGGATTCGTTCTGAACTTAGACCAGAATTTCAGAACGCTAAATAGCAGTCGTAAATCGCCCAGAGTTTTCTTAAATGCAATTCCTCAAAAAAACACTATGCCCCACGGGGCTGCTCCGTGTTAGAAGGGGCATTTAGTGGGAAGAGCTGAATTTGTGAGAAATCGTTGGTGATTACGTTCACATCAACTCTACAGACATCCTCGGATTTAAATAATTATAATAATAATAATAATAATAATAATAATAATAATAAATACGAGAATATTTGTATCATTAACAATTACGTTTCACATTTATAGTCATGATTCTACGAGGCATCGTGATATCATAAAATAAACAAAAGCACTACACTGCAAATGTAAGTGAATAAATCAATAAGCACTAAACTCAATCGCGTGGATATAGCCACAGTGGAATAGAATGGACACATCTACATTCTGCAACAGTATCTGCACCTCTGCACCGGTGAAGTTAGGTCTCAGTTTACTCGACCGGTGCTCGCTTTCCGCTTTGACATGATTTGAATCAGTCTGAAGTTGCTTTCGCGTTGCCTGTGGAGTCTGTCGATTGTGCACACGTCTCTTCAGTTGCATGCCCTTATAAGGAGCTGGCGGGGCGTTTCTGTATGCAAATCCAGGTGCACGAGAACGCGCGTTCAATTTAAGAATCCTCATTCGGGGGAGCACAGCTGAGAACACTTCGGCTGTGTAAGAACCCATTTTCAGGCGTTCATGAATCAGGCGGAGATCTTTTCTCACGTTGGTCTTCCGAAGTCCGTAAGAAAATATTTCAGAAGACACTTCAGAAAATGTTCGAGAATGAGGCCCAATGTGTTTCTGAATTTATTTTTATTTTATTTTGGAGAGCGACAGGGAAAGTCTCCGAGATCGACCAGTCGATCGCGATCGACGGGTTGGCGCCCAGAGGTATAAATGATCTGTCCAGAGCTTCTTCATGGGAAACAGGTTAAATGTCACAATGAATGCTTCACACTACAATCTAAAGTTACAGAAGAGCTTAAAATGAAAACAGTGTTAAATTAAAGTGTTCAAGTAAAAGCAAATGACACTCCTGTTTTGTTAACTTTCATGTAACTCAATCAGCAGGACACTGCAGGGAGTTGAACCCCATCCCAGTAAACTGACAGTCTGTTATGTTACAAACACTGAAGCGCATTCACACAGATTCATTTTCTTAATGCTCTTAACAGGCTTACATTTATGATTGTATCGGAGGTACACTCAAAACATTTGAGGCTTAAGACCTGGCAACATGATCTTACTACGCTGCTGGTAGACGCAGGAAATATCTAACTCGTGCACGCAGTGTATGATGGTCACAGAAATGCATGGCCGCGTCCAGAGTCCTTTCAGTACCCTCGACGTGCGTGAAGTTGCGAGGGCCCGATCAATGCTGCTTGCAGCTTTAATTTTGTATTTTAAGATGTTTTTAAAACTATTGTTAAGTTACAGTAACGTGGCTCGTATGCAAACAGATTTAATTAATGGTTGAAAGAAACTGTAGCTTATGTGGAACTGAAGCCATTATTTCGCCCTAATCGAAGCCTCATTTTCCCTCGCAAAACACTGGAGTTGCTGGTCTTCCGCTGCCTTAATCAGTTAGTTTGGTTGCATTATTGTTTGACTTTGGTGTTTTAACACATTAGTTCGGATCACAAAAGTTGCACACTGACAATTGTTAGTCAATGGAGTTTTGTGGCTTTGAAGAGAACATACATAACAGCTCATTCTCTGTTGGAAAGGGCTGTCCGACAGCAAGGCAAAGCACCTCCGGTTCTGCTGAGTGAAGCTGATGCGAAGGTGTCTAAAAACTTGCATTCTCTCTATTGACCATCAGTGGGGCGACTCCTCCGGTTGTAAAAAGAAGTCAGATTGTGTTGAAGTCTATGAGAAAATTACTCTACTTCTCTCTTGATTTATTACCTCAGGTAAACATTGTAAACATGAGTTTATGGTCTCAATCTGTAGTTTCAAGTCTTCTGCAATACAACATGATGTTCATTTAGTAAATTATGGTCCATTTAGAGTCAAATAGACCATAAAGCAGGGTATGCTTCAGGGCGGGGCTACACAGTGAATGACAGGTCTCTACCAGAGCCTCCTCCGCATTCCAAATATGGTAACTTCTGTTCATTGGTTGCGAAAAAACAACATGGCAACAGCCGTAATCCAAGAGGCCGACTGCGACAGCACTGAACTCGAGGCTTCTTAACGGCAGTCCACAAATCAATGGGTGACGTCACAACGACTACGTCCACTTCTTATATACAGTTAATGCATAAACTAGCAGATTGAGTGAATAGACAGCAGAGCAGGTGCTTGATAAGGAGGACTGCAGGATTTTGTAAGACATCCCTGCATGCCTTATGAGTGATGAGGAGACTGGAGATGACAACAAGCAAACGTGGAGAGTCAGCCAGCCTGAGTAGAGGGACATCAGACTAAACTAAATTAAAATTAAGTTAATGTTTCGCCAGGTACAACTTGCATATTATCACCGTTGCTGCTCTGCAGTTAAGGACAGCGGCAGGGAGAGAAAACAGCAAGAGAACCATGAGCACACACCAGGAGAGAGAGAGTTGGGAGTCTGGTGTCATCATCACATTCAATTCTGGAGAGAATAAACAATATACTTGTTCAAACTCTTCTTGTTTTATTTCTATTAATCATTTATTTTACTGCATTTAAATGTTCATACAACACTGACCTTTTTGATATATCAACATTTATCATTAATTTACCACACCCAAATTCAAACTCTGGACTTGTAAAGTCATACATATACACAAGCATACCTGTATTGTTAACAGTTTGATTAATAAACACTTGGTTAATTTACAAAAGTATCCTCTTTTAATTTTTAAAACTAATTAGTGTTTGATATTTTGTGTGCATGTTTTTTTACAGGATTTTTAAATTACATCGATTTTTATAGTCCTTAAAAAACTGTAATTTAAGACACTCCTTTGCAGTAAGTGCCTGTGTTCCATGTTTGACTTGAGTCTTGGCACATGAGCTAGTGTTATATAAAAAAAGTTGATACATATAAAATCCCGTTAAATCACGGATACTGTAAAAGAAGCATCACATACAGTGGGTACGGAAAGTATTCAGACCCCTTTAAATTTGTCACTCTGTTTCATTGCAGCCATTTGCTAAAATCAAAAAAGTTCATTTTATTTCTCATTAATGTACACGCAGCACCCCATCTTGACAGATAAAAACAGAAATGTAGAAAGTTTTGCAAATGTATTAAAAAAGAAAAACTGAAATATCACATGGTCATAAGTATTCAGACCCTTTGCTTTAACTCACATGCTGTCCATTTCTTCTGATCCTCCTTGAGATGGTTCAACTCCTTCATTGGAGTCCAGTTGTGTTTAATTAAACTGATTGGACTTGATCAGGAAAGGCACACACCTGTCTATATAAGACCTTACAGCTCACAGTGCATGTCAGAGCAAATGAGAATCATGAGGTCGAAGGAACTGCCCAAGGAGCTCAGAGACAGAATTGTGGCAAGGCACAGATCTGGCCAAGGTTACAAAAGAATTTCTGCAGCACTCAAGGTTCCTAAGAGCACAGTGGCCTCCATAATCCTTAAATGGAAGAAGTTTGGGACGACCAGAACTCTTCCTAGACCTGGCCGTCCAGTCAAACTGAGCAATCGTGGGAGAAGAGCCTTGGTGAGAGAGGTAAAGAAGAACCCAAAGATCACTGTGGCTGAGCTCCAGAGATGCAGTAGGGAGATGGGAGAAAGTTCCACAAAGTCAACTATCACTGCAGCCCTCCACCAGTCGGGGCTTTATGGCAGAGTGGCCCGACGGAAGCCTCTCCTAACTGCAAGACATATGAAAGCCTGCATAGAGTTTGCCAAAAAACACATGAAGGACTCCCAGACTATGAGAAATAAGATCCTCTGGTCTGATGAGACCAAGATTGAACTTTTTGGCGTTAATTCTAAGCGGTATGTGTGGAGAAAACCAGGCACTGCTCATCACCTGCCCAATACAATCCCAACAGTGAAACATGGTGGTGGCAGCATCATGCTATAGGGGTGTTTTTCAGCTGCAGGGACAGGACGACTGGTTGCAATTGAAGGAAAGATGAATGTGGCAAAGTACAGAGATATCCTGGAAGAAAACCTCTTCCAGAGTGCTCTGGACCTCAGACTGGGCCGAAGGTTCACCTTCCAACAAGACAATGACCCTAAGCACACAGCTAAAATAACAAAGGAGTGGCTTCGGAACAACTCTGTGACCATTCTTGACTGGCCCAGCCAGAGCCCTGACCTAAACCCAATTGAGCATCTCTGGAGAGACCTGAAAATGGCTGTCCACCAACATTCACCATCCAACCTGACGGAACTGGAGAGGATCTGCAAGGAAGAATGGCAGAGGATCCCCAAATCCAGGTGTGAAAAACTTGTTGCATCATTCCCAAGAAGACTCATGGCTGTACTAGCTCAAAGGGTGCTTCTACTCAATACTGAGCAAAGGGTCTGAATACTTATGACCATGTGATATTTCAGTTTTTCTTTTTTAATAAATTTGCAGAAATTTCTACATTTCTGTTTTTTTCTGTCGAGATGGGGTGCTGCGTGTACATTAATGAGAAATAAAATGAACTTTTTGATTTTAGCAAATGGCTGCAATGAAACGGAGTGAAAAATGTAAAGGGGTCTGAATACTTTCCGTACCCACTGTATATGACAAGAAAAAAACATGACTCATTTTTTAATGAATGTATGCAGGAATGATGTATTTGGTAGCTATTTGCTATTCAGATTTTTCAGGATTTCAAAGATTCAATATATGCAAATTCAAGTCTGGCAATGCAACTCTTTTCCACATAACTTTAAAAGGTTTCAAATATTGCATTTTAGCTAGTTCTGTTGCTTTTATCAAAAGTGGAAAAAATTATTTAAACTACATAAACCGAGTAAAGGCCAATCATTCCTCTATGTTGAGTGTCTCAATGCTAATGGCTCCCACACATTTATGACAAATCAGATCTGATTCCAGTCCCTACAAAGTTTACTCTGTCTTACCCTTTCTGGTGTTGAAGAAAAAGCAGAATATGAGCACCGCTCTAGACTTCTATGCTTAAAATAAGTACCATTTCTCGACAGGTTCCCTGGAAAGAGAGCTTGGTTTACTCACAGCTGCCTCCAATTGATTTCTTTGTGGCCCTCTGCGGCCAGCAGGTTCAACTGTATCCCTCAGAGCACAAAGTCCTGCATATACTCCACCACAGCCAATAACAAGCAGAATTTAAAGTTGCAAGCAGCATTGATCGGGCCCTCGCATATTGACGCACGTCGAGGGTACAGGCAGGACTCTGGGTGATGCATCCATGCATTTCTGTGACCATCATACACTGCATGCACAAGTTAAACGGTATTTCCTGTCGACCAATGGCGTAGCCAAGTCATTTTGCCAGGTCTTAAGCCTTGAATGTTTTGAGTGTACCTCCGAATACAATCATAACTGTCAACCTTGTAAAAATCGACAAAAAACTGAATGTGTCTGAATGCGCTTCAGTGTTTGTCACATAACAGACTTTCAAAGTAAATGAAGGTCTCAAAACCAACTGTTTGTTTGTGCAGGTAACTCTGGCAATCACTGCTGAGTGACTCAAAGCTGGAAGAGTCGAGGAGAAATAGGAGAATGTATGTTTCATGTGGGGAAAAAAACATCTTTTAGTAAAGAAAGAAGATGAAGCCAAAAGGTGAGCCAATGTAGAATAATCTATCACATAAATTAGGCTGGGTGCAGTTTGATTTTATTAAACAAACTTCACGTTGCATGAAATTACTTTACGGCCAGTTCCAAGACAAACAAAAACAATTACATTTACTAGTAATGAAAACTCCACGTACAAGGGCGATTTGGAAACCTTTTTTTATCCGATTTCTGCTCTCCAAACATCTTAGTTTGCATATATTTAGATCAGAGAAGTATTTTTCTGGTGGTGTGCCCACGAACCCTTTCAATAACTTCAGTGTTTGGGCCGCTGTAATCATAGAATCCTGCTTACGTCCGGGGTTGCCAGTAGGTGGCGCTATGACTGAGTTAATATTGGCATGCAGAAGTCCTAAAGTCATGACAGTCATCAAGCATGGCAAGTTTGGGACAGATTTGAGCAAGTCCAGTGGAGTTACATCAGCTTGTTGTGTAATGGAGAATCACGTAAAATGGCTGCCACGCCATTCCAACAAACGTAAAGTTTTGAGTAATTTTTTATTTCAACGGTCTTTAGATTGTAGTGACCACATTTTAAGTGGATCTGATAAAGTCCCTAGGAGGAGTTCGTTAAAGTATAGCGACTAGAAATCAAGGGAAAATGTAAGGAATATAATTTAAAGAGACACTACGAGACAAAACATGCTAATGCATACAACAAGCTATCAGAGAGCGACCATGCTAGAAAAGTGAAGCAACTCCAAGATAACTTGGCCACACAGCAGCGGTCCTTTTAGCGGGCCCATCAGTCAAATGAAACTATCACCAAAGCAAGCTACGAAGTGGCCATGTTAATTGCTAAACATGGCAAACCTTTTACGGACGGTGAGTTTATCAAAGACTGTTATGAAAATAGCAGAAAACATTTGCCCCGAGAAGAAGACAGTTTGCAAATGTTTGCATGGCTTGTAACACTGTGGCACGGGGAATTAATTGAAGAGCTATCATCTGATATTAAGAGACAACTGGGAGACTTTTGTTTCGTTAGCCTGCGATGAAAGCACAGACGCATCAGACACTGCCCAGTTACTGATTTTTTTTGAGAGGCATTGACGATGACATGAACGTAACAGAAGAGATGCTTGACCTTAAAAGCCTTAAAGGCCAAACAAGAGGAACAGATTTATTCCTTACTGTTTGCTCAGCTGTTGATGATCTGAAACTACCGTGGAGTAAAGTTAGTGGGATTATTACCGATGGTGCGCCTGCCATGACTGGTGAAAGAAGTGGGTTATCCACACTGATCAGTAACAAAGTCAGCGAAGAAGGAGGCAACGCTATCAAACTGCATTGCATCATTCATCAGCAGGTTCTCTGCGCTAAACATCTCCGATTTGATCATGTTATGAAACCGGTGGTAAAGGCAATTAATTTCATTCGCTCTCTTAGAAGGGAAATTGGACAATTTTTGGCTGAAAGGGGAGAACCGATGCAAGAACTGTCAGATGCTGAATGGGTGGCAGACTTGGCTTTTTTGGTTGACATAACAAAGCATCTGAACGCGCTGAACGTCAGCCTTCAAGGAAAAGACGCAGTAGTGAGCCAACTATATGCACACATCAAGGCCTTTGGAACCAAGCTGCAACTTTTCCAGAGACACTTGTCACAAACGGAGCCCTGCACCACACATTTCCCAGCTCTGCAAGAGGTCATGGTCAGTTTTCCACAGGCCAATATCGGTGTGCAAACGAAGAGGTATGCAGCAGCCATCGCATCCCTGACTGGAGTTTAACGACCGCTTTGGGGATTTTGCAGCGATTGAAGAGGACATGGTGCTTTTCTCTTCTCCCTTCAGCGTGGACCCTGATGACGCTCGACCTCACCTGCAGCTGGAGCTGATTGAGCTGCAGTGTGACAATGAATCGCGCAGCCGGCAACAGCATCTCTCTCTCGTGCATTTTTACCGGCAGCTGGATGAAGGCAAGTTTCCAGAAATGCGAACATTTGCAAAGAAAATGCTCAGCTTGTTTGGCTCCACATATTTGTGTGAGCAGACATTCTCTGTTATGAACTTAAACAAGAACCGCTTGAGATCAAGACTAAGTGACTCCCACCTACGTGACATTTTACACATGTCAACCACTGCTCTCAAACCAGACCTGCCCTGTGTACTCAAATCCAGATCTCAGTACCACCCTTCTCATTAGTGCCAGTAAGTTTGCTGTTGCTTGATTATCAGACTTTAACAAAATTCTAGTTTGAGAGTTTTGAATTTATGTTAGAAAGTTTTGATGACTACGTTTTTTTCAAATGGGAACATCTGTCACTATTAATGCTGAAAAGCCAAAGCCACTGATACGTACACTTGGAGATATGGTACTTACTTTAAACTTTTGAATAAGATAATTTGAGTTATGTTTGAGTTATGTAATTGGATTACTTTCAGAATGATCTTTGATAAAAGACAAGGGCAAGTTTCATGTGTGTTGAACTTAAATGTTAAACAACTTTGTATTACCCTCACTAAGTCATTTTTGTCTTGAGGTTAAAATATTGATCAGTGTGGTGGCAGGGCGTGTGTGGGCTCAGCTACAGAGTGGGGGAGTGGTTCGGAGAACGGTGCCGAGAAGAGGCTTAATTAGGCGCAGCTGAAACCCATCTTGAATTGTCTCTCTCTCTCTCCCTGACATAAAAACACTATTAGTGACGGAGGCGCGAGAAGCGGGGCAAGAGACGCAGACTGGCAGTGTGACGGAGAAGTCGGGAGACCTCACAAAACCCACACGGCGTGCGCTCGGAGGCAAGGGGAGGCAAGGCAGCAGAGCGCATGGCCCAGGCCAGCCTGACATTATAACCCGAATAAAGAACGTTTGAGAACACTATTTGACCGTGTGATGGCGTCCTTGTGCTCCCAGGACCCACAGGGGTAGCAAGAGTTTGTTACAATCAGTTTCTATGAAATTAGCTTTTAGATGGCTTGTTCTTTATGTTATCTGACTTTCAAGGTGTGAAAGAAAGGCAGAATAGTTGAGATTTGTTCACACCTGAATGCTCACATTTGGTTACATTGCTATTTGCTGTGTCATTGAAAATAAAATTATTAACCTTTTGACCACTAGACGATTTTTGGACAAATTTTCGAAAATATTGTACACATACGCAAAGGGCCCTGCACTCCAACTACAAGGTCTATGTGAACCATTGCAAAGAATTATTAACACTAAGAAGGGTTTGCTCATATGATTTGAGTAAATAGGATCTATATGTTACTGGTTAATGGCTGCTGAAGATGGAACACAGCCCTATGTCAAATCTTTCAAATTCGTATGGTGAGAAAGCACTATTATTCATAATACTATATTAAATGATGCTCAGTAAAGCCTAAAACCCACCCACCATCATAGCAAATGATGGCAGTAGTCACCCACAAAAGAATTTGAGTGAATATAAGTAGGCCAGAGCAAGAGACATAAACGTGTACGAGAGGTCACGAGAGGTCACGAGAGGTCGTCATGTGAGAAAGAGCCTCTCCAGCTGTTCCATTGTACTTTTAGAAGCTAAATAACTATATATTTAACTTCCTTTATCCTTCTACATGCACACTCTATCACATACAGCAGTTAGAAATCATGTTGGAGAGCTGGAACCGTCTCCAAAGCTCTCCAGGCCGGCGAGCTACGGGAGGATTGCGCAATACCTGGTGTGTATTGGGCCGTTGTAGAGCCCCTGGTTGGTCGATTTTTTTTCGCTCTGTGCACGTGGCTGGATGTGGCCAATCGAATGGCGTTAACAGATTTACCAGGAAGTGTTTAGTTTTCCGAAAAAATCCGATCTAAACCGAAGAGCTGGCGCGTAAACAGCCGAGAGTGCCTTGCTGCAGACTTCTCCCCCGGCGTGTGTGACTTCTCCTCCGTTGTTTCACAGCGTTTTTTACAAGGGAAATGGACACTAGGAGCCGTTTCTGCGGTCAAAAAGGAGTATAAGGACACTGTTTGATGATTTTGCTTCAAAACTGTGAGTACCATCCCATAATTATTTGGCTGAGTTATCGTTGCTGGGGGCTGCTGTCCCCCCGGTCAACTTTGAAGGGTTTCCCAGAGAGGGAATTGGAGATGTACGTTCGAAGCGTGCTTGAATGCTACGGCTGCTAACTACATAGCTTTAAGCTCTCAGGTTGATTCGCGTCTTTTGAGAGGCTATTTCGGGTGCGTGTCTCGGCCGAATGAACGTGAAAAAGTGATGATATTTAGCACGAGGCTAGGAATGTTGTCGTAGATCGTGTTTTGAGTGTGTAAAGTGTTACACATGCTTCGGTTCATGAGAAATTCTTCGTTCAAACGTTATGCCACATGGTTGTGGAAATATTATATTTGCTACCGAAAATAGCTTTCTTCGGTTCCGGCTCGGTTCTGTTCGGCCCACTGAACGACCAATCGGTCGTCGCTCGTGGTCAAAAGGTTAAATAACAATGTATGTATAGGCTACTTTTATTGTTTAAAATAATGTCAGCAGGGACTGTTGGCCCTTGGGCATTTTCACATTATCAAATCTGGCCCTCTTTGAAAAAAGGTTGGACACCCCTGTGTTAAGATGTGTAGAGATTGTTTATTATAAAGTTGACTGAGACCATTATGATGTGAAGTGGATTCAACAAAAGAGAAGAAAAAAAGTTAACTCCAGCCACACTTTCCTTTTTTCACATTCATTAATTTTTCCAAAATCAAGCACTTTCTTTTAAGTTTTTCAAAAATGTATTTGTGTTTATTTTATTTTTAGATGGAGCCCCTATTTTACTTGAAATGAGAGAACATTTATTTATGTATTTCTATGTATTATTTATAATCCATCCAGTTAAATTTGAAAACTGAGAATAATACTTGTTAAAATATAATTGATGTGTACTTTCTTTATTTGATTTGACAGTTGTTGACTACACAGATACATTGTTACTACTACTAGGCTTCTTGAATATATATATGGCACCAAGTAGCGCAAGTTAGATATTATTGTAATGTTCCGGACCTTTGCATGAGGAGATTTTCTCAATCTGGACCTTTTGGAATTTTAATTGAAGACCCCTGCTGTAGATTATCATCATCCTACTGTACTGCTGCAGCATGAGTACAAAAAGTGCACTACAGCGTTTAGGAGAGGAAACTCGCTGCCCACAGTCCGTACTCTACCGCCCACAGTCCTCCAATTCTGCAGTACATTACCCTTTTACTCCAAGGCTGCACAGTTACACTGCTTTCAGTATTTCCACTAAACATGAGGGGATTCTTTGTATCTTTCCTTGCTGTTGGAGGGCAGGATGGAGGAAAGCTGGAGAGAGCACCTAGCTGGTATGAGTGTTATAATATTGGTCGAGCAGAGAGCTGATGATGTGCTCAAAAGCTAAAAAGCCTCCACCCACAGAGAGGGGGTCCTTAATTTGTCTTGTCAAACAAACAGAAGTAAAACCGATGCTGACAAAGTCAAAGCATAGCAACTTTTTAGCCATAAATTGGTGTGCGATTGCTCAGAGGAAACATCTCAAAGTTGTCTTTTTTGTCACTGCCATGAAGAGGGACTATGCTCCGACAGAATCTGTGACATTCTGGATCATATTAGCCATCTTCTTACTGAAGCTGTCTAAGAGGCTTAGCACAGTCTGTGGTGTCTAGTTAGGGCCCGAGCACCGACGTAGTCGGAGCGGAGGACCTATTGTTATTCTAACAGGAAGTTGTTGTAACTTGGCCGTACATTGTCTAATCTACTCCAAATGTCTCATATGTCATAACATCCTGTTAACTTAACCCGGAACAACAGATGTGTTTTCCGGGTTAAGTGACTTTAACAAATATCAATTTTATATCTTAAAGCCACTGAGGGGCGAATGGGAGAACTTGTTCGGACGCGTGTTCCACAAACATTTCACCACCTAGTGGCTACAGGAAGTTATAGATTGTGTACTTTGACATCCTACTCCTCACAGATTAATCAGATCACTCTCACATTTTGTCAGAAAAGCCTTAAGACCTTGATAATGCTTCATTGTGAAGATTGTAAGAAAGGGCGGCGACGTGGCGACTTGGCGAATTTTGATCCTTCGCCGTGAACAAATAAACTGATGTAACTCGACTCCACATCCTCAGATCTTTACCAGATTTCACATGTTTGATTAGACTCCAGTCCTGAAGACATCTACAGGCCAATTATGTATGATAGTCATAGCACCACCTACTGGTAACAGGAAGTTTAAGTCTCTATACTTTGGCTTGTTTCTCTTAGTAGGTAAATCAGATCAACATCAAATTAGTTCCACACAAATGTTAAAAGTTTATAATGCCAGTTCATGAAGTTTTTGATGTTTCGTTGAACGCTGTTGCTGTGTCTTCGCCGTGAAAAACAAAGGTGCTCTTGAGGGGCTAAAAATGCTCTAAACATAAGCATACTTGGCACACACATTTAAAGTAAAGATTGTAGTTATATAATATGATTTTATTGCTTCAGAGGGGAAAATCGGCTCGATAGTGCCCCCTACAAAGTTTCGACGAAGCAGCCCTCACAGTACGTTTCACATAGATTTACAAATTTGGGTAGGCACATGTATCACATGAAGTATCTTGGGACCATGCTCTAAATCAGCCAAAATGGCTGACTTAAATCTAAGTCAGCCATTTTGAATTTTGTATGAATTTCTACTATCGTTTTTGCCATTTCCAGGCGCTGTACTTTAACGAACTCCTCCTAGGGAATTAATCAACTTCAAATTCGGTCAGTACAATCTAAAGACCTTTGTGATGAAAAGTTACTCAAAGTTTGTAATTTCGTGAAAGGCCATTGCCGTGGCGATGCATTCTTCGCCATGATAAACAAATGTGTTTTTGAGGGGCTAAACATGCTCCAACCAGAACAAACATGGGACACACATTTAAATTGTGCATGTAGTTTTCTGATGTGATGTTAATGCTTCAGATTGGCAATTCGGCTTAATAGCGCCCTCTACAATATTTCGCCGATGCAGCCCTTGCAATACGTTTGACCTAGATGTATGAAATTTGGTAGGCACATGTATCACATGGAGACTTAAAGAAAAGTCTCTTGGGACCACTCTCTAAAATCAACCGAAAGCCATTTCGATTTTTGTTTAAAACCTTCTTTCCGCGAGTGCGCCATATATGACGCACATGTAGTACAAATCACGTTTGCTAAACGAATACAATTATATTTTATGACATATCATATACCTACATAACGATGAGATTCTGGCCGAAAAAACCATAGAATCATTTTACTCACTCAAAAAACAGTTATACACGAAGTAATTAAATATATCAGAAGTACTACTACAATATTACGTATTTTTTCGCCAAGAAACGGCGAGCTACGCACTTCGTTTTCAGATACCAACTCAAAACTAACAGCGATCATGGCCGACCCATAGATCAGGAAGGACTCGACAGCGAAACCACTCGTATCTTTCATATTCCTCTCCTTGAAACCATTAACAACTTATAGCAAGAAAACCGACGAACAACAGCGCAACAACAGCTCCACAGCAAAATGTAAACGCATCGTACCGTGAGGTGATTTTCTTGAAGAAAAACACTGGAAACTCTCGTGTTCTCTCGTCTGTGTGTGTGTGTCTCTGTGTGTTCCTGTGATGAAATGGCGCACATTTAGATGCATGTATGACGAGATGGTCCGCCTTTTACTGTTGAGCCAATGATTTTACTCTCGGGGGAGGCGCGGCACGGCTTTGGATTTTTAGTGGCTAAAAAGTCTGTGAATCACCTCAAGGAACTTCCTGGTGCATTCATTTCATTCACCCGGTTCGAAAAAGTGGTCTCATGCCGAAAATCCGCCAATCATAGGCCTTATGAAGAGCCACATACACACACACACACACACACACACACACACACAAACACACACACACACACACACACACACACACACACAGACGATAAAATTCCATGCAGAAGAATTATGAGTAGGGATGGGTATCGTTTGGGTTTTTTCCGATACCGGTGCTAAAACGATACCGGTGCCTGAACCGATACTTAAAAAAAAAAAAAGCACAAAACGACGATTGACGACATTAAAGAAAGGCTTTTTTTTATTGCCAAGGCCAATTTGTTTTCTTCAAATTGAACTATATATTAACAAACTTTTTCTGTCACGCCCCACTTTGGAGGAAGAAAAATGTTCATGCCCCACTGCCCCAACAAAATTGTAACAAAATGGTCCATGCTGAATTTTTATTGAAATAACAACAAAGATAGCAAGAGTAACGAGAACCATCGCCTGTACAAATAAAGTGATTCGTTTTCATTGAACCCTGTTACAGTATGGCTTAATATTACCTTCTACTGTTACTGTATGGCTTCATGTTACTGAAGCCAGTAACTTCTACTGTTACTGTATGGCTTCAACAGCTGTACAGTGGAAGTTAATAAACTTCCACTGTTACTGTACAGCTGTTAGAATTGTGGCTTATCTTCTATTTGCAATTAATATGCATTCAATCCAGTTCAATTATTTAAATTAAAATGATAATCTACTCTGGCTAAGGTAGCTGATCAAGAGTAAAATAATAGCTGTGATTTAACTGCACGTGTTAGTCCACTGACTGTGGTCATTACAGTGAACAGTGTACAGTGTGATGAGAGGGCACGTGAGCCGTTGTTGCTGTACCTTATCTCCTTGGAGCAGAGGCTGCATTTAGCATACCCTGCCTTATCAATGTATTTAAAACACTGACAGTAGGAAGCTGTACTCTCGTCTGTTTAGACCTCCACCTTTATCCAGGCCCAGCTCCTCTCACATCTCAGCCCTGCGTCAAGCTGCGCTACACAAACAGCCTCCTCTTCCTGAAGCTCTTTGACCTCATCATCTCATCAGTATCTGGGCCTCATCATCGTGGTCATAAAAGTTATTATGAACACGAAATTATCCTCATTCTACTTTGAGTTAAAAAAAAACAACCTGCAACCGGATCCGCCGGTGTTCCAGTTTAACGTTAACGAGTGACCGCGTGAACTGAACCGGAACACGGAGGGGGGGGGGGACTGCATGTTTCATCACGTTACGTTTTTTCCTCCTAAATCGTGATAATGACGAACGTTAACAGTCGACAAAGTTCCGCATGCAGTGGACGTTAACTTAACCCAGCAAGTCTGAACGGTAACGGAACATAACGGAACTTAAACTGTAACGGAGGGAAATGAAGACGCTGTAGACATCGCTGACAACGCTGATTGGCCAAGACTCGACACATCAAAGATGTTCTATTGTGAAGATCACCACGTCACCTTTTCTCCTCGTCTCACTCCAATCGGAGAAACGCTGGCTGGCCAGTTGACCGTCACGTTGTTTGAATCTTTTTGTGCGAAATACAGCCACACTTTTGACCGTTTCTCTGTTAAAAGGTTGATGGCTAGCTAGCTACTGTGGCTATACAAACGGTAGGCTATCGTTACCTGCTGCCAGGACGGAGTCATCCGAGTAGTGTAAAAAAAGTATTTCAGGTAGGTACCGGTTGTATCGGTACCCAACCCTAATTATGAGAGCCCCAGAGAGCTCAAAATGGCTCACAATGGCTCAAAATGATGCCAAACTGCTGTATGATGATGTCATTGAACAATATTAGTGATAAACAAGTGAAATATATAGTTATATAGTATATCAAATTAAAATAGAACAGCTGCAACAGCTGGTTCCAAAATGAGAATTTTGGCTTGACCTCGCATGATTTCTCCGTACTGAAGCCTTATAACGTGGGCCTGCTTCACTCAATCGAAGTAAAATCTGTTTTGTGGAGACTTCAAACATGTTGTGCTATGATTGTTGAGTATTTTAGGCTTCAATCTGCATTATTTCAAATAAATAAATCAATATCAATCAGGCGAAACTGAAATTTGTTTTCCATTTGAGCTGTGTTCCATCTTCATTTGGTATTAACCAGTAACGTATACACAATATGTACACCTCTCATCAAAGCTCACCCCATTGAGTGTTATTAATAAATTAAAATTATTCAAATAGACCTTGTAGTTAGAGAGTAAGGCCCCTTTGAGTATGGGTATAGTATTTTCGAGCAGAAGCCAAAAAAAGGCCTAGGGTTAAAAGACAAGGCAATAGTCTCATGACAAATTAGGCAGACACAGTTGTTTCGGTTTTCGGTGAAAAAATATTGCGATCTCCACCTTTCCTGGAAGCGGCGGCCCTCGGTATCGACTTTACTGTTTTTACTTGCCGTAGCCATGACAGTTGAAGGGTCTGAGCAAATTTCAAACAGCCAGACAGTTACAGAGTTGAATGTTGAATTTGTATGATTTATTCATTCCGTTTTGACTGTGCTGGCGGGCCATAAATAATGCATGACAGAAGGTGCGGGCCGTATAAAATCTGACCTTGGGCCGTGATTGGCCCGCGGGCCGGACTTTGGACATGCCTGTCTTAACATCTTGCCCTCAGTTCAGATTGGAGTGTTTGCTCAAAAGATTAATCTTTGGTCTCATAGTGGCGTTTCACATTGGCACTTTTAATAATGGCCACGGTATCTGAACACATGAGACAGAGTGGTTTTGTTCTAGTTCTAGCTTTGTTTTTTTAACACTCAATGGCTAAAGGAGGAGGAGAAATGGATTTCTCCAGAAGGACATTTCCAGAAAAGCTGGACATCGTAAGAAAGGGTCGGCCAACCCCACAGCTAGCAGCCCTGACCCAGCCAGGAAAAGGATTTGTACGAACGGTATTCCTGGCTAACAGCGTCGGAGAAGCGCCGCACATTTTATGGCTAAGAATGCGTTTCATTTGCAACTGAGCGTCTTGGTGTTTGGAGCTACGCTACGCTAACCCAAGGTGGCTAAGCAAGGCAGCAAAACGACACCATAGCACAGCGGGACACTACAGTGCTTTTGAAAACTTTTGCTGAGACCCGAGTGGATCTACAACTCAACGAACACGTTCGCAGGAGGACCTCTTACTGGAACTGAACCGCACCGATGTACTGTACAACCGCGGTATTAAACTCTTTGTTAACAAAGAAAGGAGGATGGACTTTGTCTTTAAGTGAACAGCATTCGGTAAGTGACAAACTGCGTCTTGTTGACGAGAGGGACCCTTAAGGGTACCTACGGGGGGGAAACAGAACGGCCTGTAGCAGTTCGGGTCAGAGCCAGAGCCTCCTTTAACCTTCTTACCCCTAGGCCCCATATATGGGGCGTTTCCAGTACTTTCCATCTTAGACCATCGAACATATACTAATTATGAAACCGAAATATAATGATGTTGCATACCACGTAAAACTTCAGAACCTGAGTTAAAATAAGATTTAATCAATTTGTACATACTCCAAACACAACTCACTCAAAGCCTATTATAATTACTACAGTACCACATTCATATTTCGCCAGGATGTGTGCACACCCTGCACATATCCGGACCAAGCAATCGAAGCTCGATGCTAACAAAGAAACTGAGATGGCAGAAAGCACGGCAACTACACACAGATGACGGACATATCCGTAACATCTCTCTCCGTCATACTATCGCTGATATATGAGCAAATAGAATATATAAAAGACAGCAGACGAAAACCACCATTACGCACGCGACTACTTTACGCACAGCACCTGCACACCACAGCTTGTTGTTGTATCATCGCGAGTTTTTTCACCGTTCATTTTGTTCATAACGGTTGTATTTGGATGTATTGAACACCATTAGTGATAAACAAGTGAAATATGTAGTTTGGTACATGAGAAAAGTCAAATGGCACACATGGTGCCAAGATGTGCCAAAATGCACATTTTGGAAATCTCGCCTGAACTCTCTGTACTAAAACCTCTCTCATTTTGTTGGGCTTTACTTTATCAAAGTCAAACTTTTGCAGAAAGACTGATCACATATTGTGCTATGATTTGAGAGATGTTTTAGGCTTGGACCTGCATTCTTTCAAATAAATAATATCAATAAAAGTGCTTTTTTTTTCAGGCGAACCTGAACATTTTAAATTGAGCTGTGTGCCATCTTCATTTACTATAAACCAGTAACATATACACTGATATTTACACATCTGAGCAAAATCTCACAAGTGTTAGTGTTATTTATACCATCAAAATTATCCAAATAGACCTTACAGTTAGAGATCTGTACTCTCTTTAGTATGGGTATGCTATTTTCGAGCAGAGGCCTAAAAATTAGGACTAGGGGTTAAAGGGTTTTAAAGAGGGGGAGAATCGTAGCCGATTTCCAGTCAAGGGGGAAAACAGACAAATTAAATGACAGGTTAAACAGGCTTGTAATAGGGGAAGCAATAATATGAGCGGCTGATTTAAAAAATACAGGGTCAAGCCCATCAGATCCAGCTGACTTGTTTGAATCTAACTTAATGAGTTCATCCAGGACATCCGAAGCCTTAACAGGTTGAAGGGAGAAGCTGTTAATGCTGGGTGATGAAGTAGGAGTGTTAGGTGAATCTGTTTCAGGGGCAGCTGCACCAAAGAAATTAGATGATTTCACGAAATGTTGGTTGAAGTGTGTGGCCATGTGTTGTTTTGTTCCTGCATTGTCTGAAGGCCAGCCAGTCGGCAGCAGACTGAGAAGACCTCGCTCTCCGCCATGAGGTGTTTTTTAGGCGGATCAGAGCTGCCAAATCGTGACTAAACCAGGGCTGAAGTGATTCTTCGTCCGGAATCGTTTCAATGGGGCGTGTTTTCTCAATAATTAACGCCATAATCCCACAAAAAATCTGTAAACTTGACCAGCTGGGGCTCAACACCTCGCTGTGTAACTGGCTGCTGGACTTCCTCAGTGAGAGGCCACAAGCAGTACGTGTCGGCAACAACACCTCGAGCAGCATCACACTGAGCACAGGGGCCCCTCAAGGCTGTGTGCTCAGTCCACTGCTCTTCACCTTGCTGACACACGACTGCAAAACAACCTACAGCACCAATCACATGGTCACATTTGCAGATGACACAACTCTGGTAGGTCTCATCACCAAGGATGATGAGACCCACGATAGGAAGGAGGTCAGCCTTCTGACCACGTGGTGCAGAGACAACAACCTTCTTCTGAATAACAGCAAGACCAAGGAGATTGTTGTTGACTTCCGGAGAGGCCACACTCAACACCCACACTGACTACCATCAATGGTGCTGATATAGAGAGAGTGAGCAGCACCATGTCCCTGGGGGTGGACATCAGTGAGGACCTCTCGTGGACAGCTAACACAACATCACTGGCAAAGAAAGCCCAGAGGCGTCTCTACTTTCTCCGCAAACTAAAGAAGGCATGAACACCCCCACCCATCATGTGCACCTTTTACCGAGGCACCATTGAGAGCATCCTGACAAACTGCATCACTGTGTGGGGCGGAAGCTGCACCGACTACAACAGGAAAGCCCTGCAGCGCATAGTGAACACAGCTGGAAGGATCATTGGTGCCTCACTCCCCTCACTCCCCTCCCTGCAGGACATATATGACATCCGCCTCACCTGCAAAGTGACCATGATTGTGCCACCCCTCACACAGTGTCTTCAGCCTCCTGCCCTCTGGGAGAAGATACCGGAGCCTCCGTGCTCGCACCACCAGACTTTCTAACAGCTTCGTCCACCAGGCTGTTAGGAAGCTGAACTCTCTCCCTTCTCTCTTTAAGACTCCGTATGTCTGACTGCTGCTAAATACCTTATGTCTGACTGCTGCTAGTTACAGAATGATAGTTTTTTCTTAATATAGGTTGTCTCAATGTTTTTTCTATCTATTTTGCACTTTATTATCTGTCTTCACTTTGTATGTTGGACTGGAGAGAAACGTTTGTATGTAAAGTATTGAGAAATTGACAATAAAGCTGACTTTGACTTTGATTTTTCATACTTAATATTTGTATTTATTCTGTTACTTCGTTTGCTGAAGTATATCTTTGCTACTGTAACATACAAATTTCCCCCTGGGGATGAATACATTATATATCTATCTATCTATCTTTCTTAACATCAGCTCCATCACCAAGAAGGCTCAGCAGAGGATGTACTTCCTGAGGCAGCTGAAGAAATTCAACCTGCCAAAGACAATGATGGTGCACTTCTACACAGCCATCATTGAGTCCATCCTCTGCTGCTCCATCACGGTCTGGTATGCTGCAGCCACAGCCAAGGGCAGACTGCAGCGCAACATCCGCTCTGCCGAGAGCGTGATTGGCTGCAATCTGCCGTCCCTCCATGACTTGTCGCTTCCAGGACCCTGAAGCGAGCAAGAAAGATTGTAACCGACCCCTCTCACCCTCGACACAAACTGACTCATGCCCAGGACAATTTTCTTCCGGTACACTCCCCTGCACATCCCTTCTATCGTCTTTATTTAAATACACTTGACACTTTTACATTACACTTACATCATACTTGTTTATAGTCCTGTTATCTGTTTGTTTGTGCACTTTATTTTATATTTTATTGTAAATTTTAATATGTTTCTATCTATGTGTTGATTGTTTAATGTTATGCACCACCCACCATGTCAAATTCCTTGTATGTGCAACATACCGTGGCAAATAAACGGTTCTGATTCTGATTATTTTCTTCAGACATTGTTATAAACCGAATTGTCGTCCCTTTGCCTCAACCTGGACTAGCAGCACATTTGATGAAGGTGACACAATAAATAACCATTAAGGGTTTTATTCTTTTGTTTGCCGACATAAATGGCTACATAGTGACATCAGAATCAGAACCGTTTATTGCCAAGGAAGTTTGCACCTACAAGGGATTTGTCATGGCAGGTGGTGCATAACATTTAACAATAAACAATAACATTTAACAATAAACAACAACATTAACCAATCAACACAGTGCAAGAAATAGAAACACATTAAAATTGACAATAGAATATAAAAGAATATAAAATAAAGTGCACAACAAACAGATAACAGGACTGTAAACAAGTGTGAAATGTTAAAAGTGTAGAGTGTGTTTAAATAAAGAAACATAGGGATGTGCAGGGGACATTGCTCATGTCTGGGTTTGTTAAACCCTTATAAACAAACTTTAATGAAAGTCTTTTGAGTATTGGGGAGGGGTGGTGCTTCCTAAAAAGTCAGTCACACAGCAGGTGAGAAATGTTTTGTATTAACAACTTTACAACAAACAGAATTACGTCAACTGTTTGACTGAAACCTGCTGTACAGCTGGTTGATCAGAATCTGGCTTCACTGAAGGTCATAGCATTTGATTCATTTCTAAATGTTTAAGTCATTCACCATGTGTGATCCTATAAAGAGAGACGTCGCAATTGTAATTTGGAACTTAGAAATGCAAGGCAGTCTTTCTCTGACATCATAACCAAAAACAATAACATTACACGCGCCTTATTTGCTACCGTCGACAGGCTAACAAACCCTCCAGTGTCAGTAGCTGCTGAGCTCCAATCCACCTGCTTGCAATCAATTTGACTCCTTTTTTACTGACAAAATTAGACAAGCAGTCAGTGCCTCCACACCAACCACAGGATATGTGTTGTCCCCATCTCTGAATAACATCCATTCAAATATCATGACACAATTTCATTCAATCGACCTTAGAAGCCTAGAAGACATTATACAACATCTGAAGTCGTCATCCTGCTATAAAAGTGTGTTATACCAACACACTTTTTAAAAAACATGACCACTGATCTGTTACAAATTGTAAACACATCCCTTCTCTCAGGTGTCTTCCCACAAGCCCTAAAAACTGCAGTTATTAACCCACTCCTAAAGAAGGCTAATTTAGACTCCGCAACAATGAAAACTTATAGGCCAATATCAAACCTCCCATTTTTAAGTAAAATAATTGAAAAAGCGTTTTTTCAACAGCTGAACAACTTCTTGGCTGTAAATAACTGTTTTGATGTCTTCCAGTCAGGCTTTGGACAGCACCACAGTACTGAAACTGCTCTTGTTAAGGTTTTCAACGACATCCACTTAAACACAGACAATGGCAGAATTTCAGTCTTAGTATTACTGGATCTCAGTGCTGCATTCGACACGGTCGACCATAACATACTACTAGAAAGACTAAAACTCTGGGTGGGACTCTCTGGCACAGCACTTAACTGGTTTGAATCCTACTTGAAGGACAGAGAATACTTTGTGTAGTTATGGATTCAGACCTCAACCTGAACAGCCATATCAAGACAATTACTAAATCAGCCTCCTATCACCTGAAGAATATATCAAGGATTAGAGGACTTATGTCTCAACAGGATTTGGAAAACCTTGTCCATGCATTTATCTTCAGTAGACTGGACTACTGTAACGGTGTGTTTACAGGTCTCTGTAACAAGTCAATCAGAACGCTGCAGCTCGAGTCCTCACTAAGACCAAGAAAGTAGATCACATCACTCCAGTTCTGAGGTCTTTGCACTGGCTTCCTGTCCAACAAAGAATTGACTTTAAAATCCTGCTGTTGGTTTATAAAGCACTGAATGGTTTAGGGCCAAAATACATCTCTGATCTGCTGCTACCTTATGAACCATCCCTACTCTTAGGTCGTCTGGGACCGGTCTGCTCTCTGTTCCAAGAGTCACAACTAAACATGGAGAAGCAGCGTTCAGTTGTTCTGCCCCAAATATCTGGAACAAAGTCCCAGAAAGCTGCAGGTCTGCTGAGACCCTCAGCTCCTTTAAGTCAAGACTGAAGACTTTTCTGTTTGCTGCCTTTAATTGAACCAGGTTCAAGGATATTACTCAATCTCCTGCATTTCTGCATTTTACTACTGTAGGCCTATTTTATTTCTTACACTGCTTTTTTGTGTTTTAATGACTGTTTTTAATGTTTCAATGAATGTTCTTAATTGTTTTTAAATCTCCTTTTCTTTTGCCTTATGTTTTGATGCTTTTAAGTGAAGCACTTTGAATTACCTTGTTGTTGAAATGTGCTATTCAAATAAACAGTGTTCTCAGTGTCAAGCTTATATCATTGTTTAATTATGTTTTAAAGACATCACATCCATTATAGTTTCTAACTGTATGTGTCTTTTGTTCAGTCAGACATGCATTATATCACTGGAACAAGTGTTCTGTTGGGAAATTAGAGATCTGATAGCGGTTGAGCTATCAGATCCATCATAGCACACAGCTGGGTTTGTTCAGCTAAGCTAGTCAGATGCTAGTAGTGACACAGCAACAGCCCTGGAGTTATTTTGCTCCTTAGTTTCAAATGTTCAAACTGGATTTCAGAAATTCAAACACATTTTTCAACCTGATTTGATCCATAAAAACACTGATCTCAGTTTCCCACTTGGTGCTGAGGAAAAGCAAAACTACCTGGAGCAGCTGAAAAAATAAAACTCTAAAAATGAGCCGTGAGCATGATGGCAGGTGCTTCTCTGACCAAATACCGACTCAGGTCTGAGGACGTTTATTGACAACAGAACCATTAAGCATGCATGAAAGAAGGTGAGCTCTAATCAGTCTGCAGGATTTAAGAGCCCACAGGGACAGATGTTTGGAGGAGCTGAATACGTGTTACATCCCGAGCTCTTGTGCAAACAGTTTGAATGTTGCTCCTGAAGTTTCCTCCGATGTGAGAGGTCAGTTCTTCACTCTTCAACGAGGAGAAGTTAATTTTTTCTGATGGAAGCATTTGTTGCATATGGTGTGTTCGAGGACCGTCAGAAAGATGAAAATCTGATGACAGTTTTTACATCTTCTGGCTATCATAAACGATGTAGTTTTGGGTTAACCCAAACCACGACCTTTACTAAACCTAACCAAATTGTTTTGTTACCTAAACACTGCAAGAGCTTGCACAGGGCCACTGATTGTTTGTGTTGATAGAATAACGCACAAAAAAACACAAAATAACTTTTCTTAAGAGGACACGTTGCGTTAAGCCCCTTTTCAGACTCCATGTTTATGTATTTAGTTGGTGAAGGTCAGTCTGAACTAGAGAACATGAGCCAGTACACATAAATGCTTCAAACAGAATGTGAATGTGAAGTTTCCCCAGAAAGCAAAGCATAGAGATGTTTCACTGATACATAATTTAGGGCTGACACAGCACAGACAGCTACAGAAAATACAGTTTCCCAAAGCTTTCGCGCAGTTTCTCCTTAAAGACAACAGAGCTCACTGACATGTCAAGTCTCCAACACTCTGAAGCCCTCGGAGTCAATGTGGAATTCACTGACAGCTAGCAGAGAAGCTCTTAGTTGTTTTGCTCTTATCAAGGGGCATGATGCTGTATTGATTCAGATCTCTGTCTTGTTTGTCCACATTTTCTACTTGTCTCGCATTCTGAGCTCTGTGATTCAGGATCCTCTCTGGATTTGTGATCCTGAACTTTTCCTGAGCACCGATAAGCACGTTTTTTCTTTTACAACTCAGAGAGCACCCTCTCACTAATACCCTTCAGACAGAGGCGTCATAAATATGGAACGTTTCTCTGCTCACCAGGCAAAAGGTCTTTCTTGACATGTCTTTAAATTACCCCGCAAAAACCTCCGCTGTCAGGCAAAATTTTACTCCTGACCTTTTCCTGCTGCAACGCAGGATACGACTATTAAAAGGCACTTACTGTATCTTGTAAAGTGAGAAGCGGTGAGAGAGATGTATGAGAATCCTCCTTGAATATTTTTCAACATTGGGGTAATCTTTTTCAAATGTCTGATCCTGTACACTACAGGCTGCGGTCTCAGAGGGCTCACTTCAGAACTGTTGCAGTGCAAAGTAATACCAGTAAACAAATAGCTTATCGAGAAATATCACCATTCATCTGCTTCAAATCCGGTGTTATTTACTGACTTGCAAAATTGTTTCCAACTTTCAGAAAATGTAATCGTTTGAGGCAAACAGTAGTCATTTCAAATCACATTTCATTTACATGGTATTAGATCAGGGGTGTCAAACTCATTTTCACCCCGGGCCACATCAGCATCATGGTCGCCCTTAAAGGGCCGGATGTAACTGTAAGACTGTATAAATGTAACCAGTCCTAACATATTGTTAAACAACTCTCTCTGCATTTAATTATTGTTTATTCAAGTGTAAACATATTGTAAATGCATTTATATAAATGTAAAATGATATGCACATTTCTCTGTTATTATAACATAAATCAAAGTTTTTAAAGAAAATATAAAAAACAAAAATCATCAAACACGAGTTAGTTATTTTAGTTATTAACTCTGTTCAAAGCATGTTTGTCACAGTTGAGAGGGACATAACTATGGTACAACAAATGATTGTGAGCTGCTAAGAACATGTGTGACAGATGTGACATCTAACTAAAAACCGTTTGAGGACCGCGTTCCTACTCAGCCACCGTACTTGTGCACGGTACGGCACATCTCCATGCTCCGAGCCCAACTCCTTCAGAAACAGTTGGAACTGGCGGTGATTCAGGCCACGCGCCCGAATGAAGTTCAGTTTTCGTGACCGTGGTCATTATATTATGTTCCAGAACCTTTCCACACAGAGCTTCTTGGTGGATAATGCAATGATAAGTTATCAGAGGTGTGTGGCAGTTACTTTTTTGCATTTTCTTTAGCCCCACCAACTCCTCCAGGGTATTCAGTTTTACTCACGGACCTCTCCACTGCATCACTAATGTCCCTCCCCGTCGTCGTTCCATGGAGGGCAGCTACACCCAAGAGCTCCTGACTGACAGTCAAGTCTGCCTTCAGCCGCTTACAAACATGGACAGTTGCGCTGTGTCCGTGTTGTCTGTGCTTTCATCAACCAAACAGCCACGCAGCTGCTCGACTCCTCGGCTAGCTGTGTTGTCAGATTGCCTGCTAGTTCCTTAACTCGGTCTGCGATGGTGTTCCTTGACAAAGTGACATTTGTAAAAGCCTGTACCTGGTCGGGGCTCACCTGCTCACAGACCCTGATCAAACACTCCTTCACCCTCTGAAAAGGACTTGGAAGCTCAGGCGGTTTCTTCAGCCACAATAAAGCTTTCACAGCGGCATCATTTGTGTCTGTAGCTTTGTGAATATGTTCTGCTGTGATTGGAGTCTGCCTTTACATTTTTGGACAAGTTGATGTTTTTCTTGGAGGCTAAATTTAGCATACTTGGCTCCGTGTTTGGTATCAAAATGCCGACGTAAATTGTATTCTTTCATCACCGACACTGCTTCATAGCATAGCATACAGACCGGTTTCTCTCCTTGAAGAACAAACATATATTCGCTTTCCCATCTTTCATTAAATGTCCTTCCCTCTGTATCAATGTTCCTCTTCTTAGACATGTTGGGATTATTTTTCAAACATTTTCAACTCAATAATTCGTTGGAAACCCGATTTAGTTAACGCTAACGCTACTAGCGGCCGCAGTCCGTCATTTCGCGGGTCAAAAACTCAACATGCATTATGGGAAAGGCTCCTTATAAACTCCAACGTAGGTAATTACTACATTTCTTAAATTATTGTACTGATTGAATTGAATCAATACATTTATATAATTAATGATTATAGTTGCTGGGCAACTAAGATGTATCATCAACCGTGTGAAAGATTAACAACAGAATGGTGCCAAATTCTGCGAATGGTCAAAATTATCATATTTTTTAGCCTTTTGAGTAAATTATTTAAAAAAGAAAACATTTGAAATGAAAATACAGACACTTTGAGATAAAGTCAGGTACAAGCAGGTTTGTATTTTGCCATTCAACAATTCAAGTTTTGTATATATTTCAAAACTGTCAAAATGACCATCATCGCTGTTCTAGTGTTAAAAAGACACCAAAACAGAATTACATCTCTCCAGTTCTCAAAGTCCGGGCAGGCTTTACATATTTGAACTCTCAGAGAACAGCCTGAATCACATACCATAGTTCGTAGTGTAAGTTCAGACAATCCTGCTGTAGCTGCTCTGTAAAGAGTTGGAAGGAGGTGCCCTCTCTGCCTGCAGTAATCCTGCAGAGGCAGAGTGACTTCTCAGTCTGTTCATCACCCAGCTGTACGTGTGCACTCAGACCTCTGTCAATAAATTCAAGTACAGCTCTCACAAAGCCGTTGCGCCTCATTTACATCTATCATCTCAGTTGCCCGCTAAGAAATGCAATCATTTTTATTTTTCTGTGGCCCGTCTCCTTCAGCCCCGTTCTGTTTTAACGGCTGGGATGTTGCATCCACAGCGCAGCAGTCACATTGTCATATTTACTCCCATGGCAGGCAGGCAAGCGAGACAGTGGCTGTAATGAGAAAGATCATTGGGATGATGTACGCTGGCCTTTCCCCCTGTCACCAGTTTTTGACCTCCAAAGCAATTGAGATCTCTAGATGGAGCTGGGTTGTGAGGAAAGGTTTACTGAGTGTAAACATGCACTGTCTACATTATTTCCCTTGCAATATCCCATCATAGCAACTTAAGCATGTTGGACAATTTCAAGGCGTGTAATGGTATAAAAGATCATATTTACACCTCTTTACACCTGGAATTAACATCTGTCTCATATCCAGAATGAACCTTGATATGATTTAACTTGATTACATTTACATCTGGTATTAATATGTGTGTCCAGTGGCCATAGAGAGATTCGATCACTGTCTGAAAGGGCTGAGCGGAAGCCTCCGGAGGCTGCATTGCGCACAGGCTTGCAGCTGGGCACCGCCAGAGAGGTGGAGCGTAATTCCCCCGAAACATCAGCCTCAAAATGCCGTCGTTTAGGGGGAGGTTGGGGTACGTTCACACCAGTGGCGGCCGTGCATTTTATACCCAGACCTTCACTGCTGTCATGCAGCTGAAATACCACCTTAAACCACATGATGGCGCCACAGCTATTATTTGTTTCTAAGGTTGTAACTATGTACGTACTCGTATTAAACCATTCCGTACGAGGCTTACAATACGTTTGAATAATGCTAGAGCATTTGGAAAATGCAGAAGCTTAAATTCAGGAAAATATAATGTTTTCTGTGCTCATGTAGGACAGTGGTTCTCAGCTGGTCTGGCTGTTGGACCCACCATCATCCCTTAATGACAAGCCGCGGCTGATCCATCTCTTTAGGAGACCGTCTTATGATTTTACTTTCACAAACCAAACGTTAAACGTACTGCTCTGCAATCTCTTTCCTCGTCTCAGCCCCCTGTGTCACAGTGTGTGGTACTCTGCTGTTAAGTTTAATTTCACGATAGTCACGTGCTCGCCCACTGACCAATCACAGCACACCCTGCACTTCGCGGCAGAGCTGCACATGGACATGTAATGATGACGTAGGTGTAGGCCGGCAAGTATGGGGGTAGCGGCTGCTGACACTCAAAGAATACGCCCAACATGTCAAACTAAAGATCTGATTGGTTGAACACTATGACAATCAACAATATCGTCCCCATTCACTTAAACGGCACATAGAAGCACTTTTGAGGCTGCAGGCCTCGGGCCTCTCTTCTACCGAGAGACACAGAAGTGAAATCTCATTGGATAAAAGCTCTACTTAAAACAAGCTGCACTGGAAGCAGAGCAATGAGAAAATAAGATAATGGGAAAAACATTTTTATGAATTATAATACATAAAAAAAAAAAAAAAATATATATATATATATATAATATAGTTTCATAAACTTTGTTCAGGAACAGGGCCACGCCCAGAACACAGCTCATTTCCTCTGCACAGAGTATTTAAGCACAACGAACCGCCGTTCACTCCCTCTTCGACTCTCGTCTTCACACGACGTACGACAGACGCTCTCTAACTCAGCAGACGCTCCATTCCTACCCCACATCCCTCTACCTCGACCCCTACCCCACATCCCTCTACCTCGACCCTTACCCCACATCCAGACGAGCAACGCTCTCTGACTTCGCTTTCATACGATTTAAGACAGACGAGCAACGCTCTCTGACTTCGCTCCAGCATTTCCGAGTGCTTTCATACGACTTAAGACAGACGAGCAACGCTCTCTGACTTCGCTCCCGCATTTCCGAGTGCTTTCATACGACTTAAGACAGACGAGCAACGCTCTCTGACTTCGCTCCCGCATTTCCGAGTGCCTTCATACGTCTTAAGACAGACGAGCAACGCTCTCAGACCCAGCTTGCATACGCTTCAACGAGGCACGACAGACAAGCAACATCTTAAAACCGCTTACCTTACAAAGGCTCTTCCTCAACCTTTCCGGACGACCAGCCATATCCCGTAGCTCCCTCCTTCTCTCACCACGCTTCGTCGCTAGCAACTTCGGCTGCGTTTAGCCATCCACATTTCCCGCAGCTCTCGATAACGATTCTCCGTCAACTCCAAGCCGTCCGCCCCCGCCTTCCAACAGCCCGCGGGGAGATCCCGATTCGTCATCGCATCCTTCGATTCTCCATCTCACTCTTCACCCCACGCCGCTCTCCCGACCGCCGGAAGCCAGGCGCTCGAACGACCGGCGAAACCACCGCGACCCTCATTCTCCATTCCGAGGCTCCGACAGTCTCTGCATATCCCACTTCTCCGAGTGGACAGTCTTTCAAACGAAGAAAGCATCCAACACAACATTCCTTTACATCAGTCCGTTAAAAAGCAAAACTCTCCAAACCAAACGAGCATCCGTAGCGAAACAGCTCTCTCGCTCTCCGAGCCCCCAGAGCCCTTCCGGGTTTCCGGCATCACGTCAGGCGCGCGCCGATGGCGTCATGACGCATCACACGGCAGAAGAAGCCATCCATCCACATCAGTCCCTCCAGAGGGCCAGGTCGTATACTCTGATCGTGAATCTTTAACCTGATCTTAAAACGGCCTATAAGTACCCGATTAGGTTTACGAGCCTGGTACCAAGGCTACGAATTGATCCTCTTCAAGACGAGTCACGATTAAATATCCGTTTAAACTGCACGCAGGAGTCAGAGATACGGCTTTCAGTAGGAGAAAGTGTAGTAGCGTAAATTAAGCTGCTGCTTCCAGTCTGCCGTTGGCCTCGACTTAAACGTGTTTAGAGAAGGGCAGTTGACTGTGTCCCGCCTTAAGTTGTACCATGCCATACTGACTCTGGCTGCCAAGCGCCCTCCGTGCCAGAGACATCTCCTCGTAATGTTTTTCCCCCCTAACTTCACGATTAACCCATGCACATTCATCCCTCCATCCTGGCATCCTTTCATGTTTTCTTACTTCCACCTTCCATGTTCCACCCACTTCGGCTAACTCCTCCCACCTCCACTGGCTACCCCAGCTGCACAGACCGCTCCAACAACAGGGAACAGGTAGGTATATGGCACAGCTATGGGAGCAGCTCGGGATTGGTTATCTTGCCCAGGGACGCAACAGTCGTTTCTTCCCGCCTATGCCGCCCCCCCCCTCTCTCTCTTCCTCCACCCCTACCCCCACTAGCGTTGCCATCCCGTCATAAACGCGCCTCCTCATTTCCACAGCCGACGTCCTCCGATCTCCCCCCCCCCCCCCCACACCACTACCAGTTTCACTCTTAGCCACAGCTAACCCTATACTCTGACAATTCCGAAGTTGTCGGTCCTTCGCCTTCCAACCCGAGGGACATCGTCCCTCCACAACGCCGCTCTTCCACCCCCCTCGAGATCCTGCCGCTCTAACGGCCAAAACCACAGCGACCCTTCTTCTCCACGCCAACACTCCGATGGCCCCCATACATCCCGCATTTCCGAGTGGACAGTCTCTCGACTGAAGCATGCACTCACCCAGCTCAACATCCATTTCCACCAGTCCGACAGAAAAGCGAAGCTCTTCAAACCGCTCACGGACGCTCGGCACTACACGTCCCTCGATCGCAGAGCCAGCGTTAGGCGCTACGTCGACGACGTCACAACGCGCAACACGCTCAGACAAGCCCAGTCACTCACACCAACCCCCCTAGAGGGCCAGTTCGTATAGCACCCCCTCCTTACTCTCTCCGCATCAGGGCTTTCACCCCGCAGCCTCTTTTCCCCAATCTGCACTTCCAACCTACGCCCATGCATCCCTTCATCCCAGCATCTTTTCCTCTTCCCTCGCTCCTGCCTTTCCGTTCAACACAACACAGGCTATCGATCACCGGTAACCACCCGGACCTCGCCCAATTATCGAGCCATCCACACGCAATCTCCCACATCTCCCGGGAATCGCTAACCAAGCTCGACCGCTGCACCCTAACAGCCACTCCCCACCTGCACAGACATCACCAGGCTCCACCTATTCCCCAGCCTGGCCTACTCCATGAAGTACATAAGAATCGATCACGCCACGTTCCCCATCCGCCTCGCAGGCGAAGAAGCCGGTCACCCAAGGCAGACATCACCAGCACCTCTCGGTGCATCACCCAATTCTACTGTCACCCACTAGCACGGAAGAGTATTTAATTACGTAGCCAGCCATGTTGCAGGCCCAGACGCTCAACCATGGCAAATTATTCAAAGCAACCAATTAATATATATTATTTCCGGACCGATTTAAGCCAATCCGGATATTTTCCCACGGCCTACTTGACGATCTCTCACGGCACACCAGCGAGCTACGGCTCAGTGGTGCAAATCACCGACCTAGACGACTTCCTCACGTCACGCTACCCAGCACACGGTCTAAAAAAAAACTCTGCTGTCCTCCACCAGATAAAATAAATAGAATCAATAGATTAAACAATCCTCCTTGCCACACATCCCGCTAGTCGCCGCCACTGTTACAAACCTCCTTGACCACGCCACACTCGACGAAGCACGTAAACCGAGCGAAATAACACCAGTTCCTCTCCTCATGGAACGGCATCTCCTTCCTCCACGACGTACAAATCACCAAGCCGGAAGTCATCCAGCTTTTCACAGACGCAGCACCCTCGATCAGCTTCAACGGCTTCTACAGTGACAATCTGTCCTTGGCCACTTGAATTCTCATCCCCCACACCTTCCTCCGTCATCCACGAAACGCATCCCATAGTTATAGTAGCCATTTTTGGGGCATTAATGGTCCTTATAGACCATTGCCATCCACTCATAATATAGCGCAGATGGCATCCTCAACAAACGTCGCCCCCCCAAGCACTCATCGTACCTCACCGGACAGAACCGATTCTAAGCTTTCGGGACTCCTTCAGCCTTCCATTCCTATCACTCGAGATCCTTACCCCCACGAACTTCAGTCACTTATCCATTTCCCTCCTTTAGGTCAAGCCTCCACCGTACAGGTTTTACGTAGTGGAATTAACTTCTACACAACTGTCCTCAGGGGCTCCGTGCCCAGCCTACCCACTCACACGTCGCCATGCTACTCGCAGGTCCGTTAAGCCAAACTACGCCTAAACGGCTGCCCCTCACTTCGGACCTCCTCACCAGTGGCATCTTCACCCTCAGCTCAGGTCATCCGTCTCCCTTCATGGACAAAGCATTAAAGTCCACGTTCTTGCCAGCTTCGTTCACTGCTCCGAGTTCACCGCCCTGGACTCCAACCATCATCCGTCCCGACACGCCATTGCGTCAGACATCACATCCATCCTCCCGACACAGTCGTCTATCACCTCAAATACCGTAAGACCAACCAATACGGTCCGCCTCAACCCATCTACCTTTCCCGACCAGACTCGTACTCAAGTCCGTACGAACCATCCGGGACTACTTAAGCTCAAGGTCCGCCAGCCAAACTCCCCCGCAGATCCCCTGTCGCGGTCTCCGGCTCACCTTTCGCCATATCTTGGCCCGATCCAGAATACTCAGAGTTACTTGGTGCCGCTTCCACCGCTTCAAGCCAAGGATTTCCGACCATCCTCAAGATACTTGGTCGTCGGTCTTCACCCGCGTACCTCTCATAAGTTCGTTCCGATCCGAACGACACCAGAAACGCCCATCGGCATCAGTCTTTAAGGAGCTATCTTTGGGGACTCTGCACCGCCAGAGCTTCCGAAGAGACAAACCCCACCCTATAAGTCTCCAGTTCCCTCCAGCCACCGGACATCAACGGTCCCCCATCGACCGCCTAACCTCCTTTCTACAAACCCTCCTCTTCTCCCTTACATCCCTTCATCTCTTTATCCCTACCCTACATCCCTCTACCCTACATCCCTTCATCCCTCTACCCCTACCCCTACCCTACATCCCTCTACCTCGACCCTACCCCACATCCCTTCATCTCCTCATCCCTACCCCACATCCCATCATCCCTCTACCCTACTCCCCTTCATCCCTCAACCCCTTCCGCTTCTCGAATCTAACAATCATTCCACGATGCAATAAACCTCTCGAAACTCATACTGTTATTGGTGTGGTCCTTGTTAGTGAAATATAGTTTCATAAACTTTGTTCAGGAACAGGGCCACGCCCAGAACACAGCTCATTTCCTCTGCACAGAGTATTTAAGCACAACGAACCGCCGTTCACTCCCTCTTCGACTCTCGTCTTCACATCCCTCCCCCCCGACCCCGTTTTTGTCATCCTCTCTCTCCTCTTGCTCTCTCTCTCTCTCGCAGGATTTCAGGAACTACGGGGGACTCTGCACCGCCAGAGCTTCCGAAGAGACAAACCCCACCCTATAAGTCTCCAGTTCCCTCCAGCCACCGGACATCAACGGTCCCCCATCGACCGCCTAACCTCCTTTCTACAAACCCTCCTCTTCTCCCTTACATCCCTTCATCTCTTTATCCCTACCCTACATCCCTCTACCCTACATCCCTTCATCCCTCTACCCCTACCCCTACCCTACATCCCTCTACCTCGACCCTACCCCACATCCCTTCATCTCCTCATCCCTACCCCACATCCCATCATCCCTCTACCCTACTCCCCTTCATCCCTCAACCCCTTCCGCTTCTCGAATCTAACAATCATTCCACGATGCAATAAACCTCTCGAAACTCATACTGTTATTGGTGTGGTCCTTGTTAGTGAATATATATATATTTTTTTGTGATTCTGTTTAGGCAGGCAGAGAAGGCTTTGCAGGCCCTGACGGTCCGCCACTGGTTCACACGTATTACATAGAGGGGTGCGGACAGCAGACCCTGGGCCTTTCTCAATACCAAGTACGCAAAGTATGGACTTGTGTACTTTGGAGTATAGACGTGGGAGTTTGGACCAGACTCCCAAGAACGGGAGGACGCACAGTCATTCTGCAATTGGAACAGCAGCGTACTTGATGAGCTCACCACCTCAGCAAGTCTTGCTAATGAGTTTAATCTGTTTTTTCATGGTAAAAAGTATTTTTACAATCAAACTAAATATGACAACCCTGCTATATATATACAATTGTGTGTGTATATATATATATATATTTAATTGTATATATATATACAGTGGGTACGGAAAGTATTCAGACCCCTTTACATTTTTCACTCTTTGTTTCATTACAGCCATTTGCTAAAATCAAAAAAGTTCATTTTATTTCTCATTAATGTACACGCAGCACCCCATCTTGACAGTAAAAAACAGAAATGTAGAAATTTTTGCAAATTCATTAAAAAAGAAAAACTGAAATATCACATGGTCATAAGTATTCAGACCCTTTGCTGTGACACTCATATTTAACTCACATGCTGTCCATTTCTTCTGATCCTCCTTGAGATGGTTCTACTCCTTCATTGGAGTCCAGTTGTGTTTAATTAAACTGATTGGACTTGATCAGGAAAGGCACACACCTGTCTATATAAGACCTTACAGCTCACAGTGCATGTCAGAGCAAATGAGAATTATGAGGTCGAAGGAACTGCCCAAGGAGCTCAGAGACAGAATTGTGGCAAGGCACAGATCTGGCCAAGGTTACAAAATAATTTCTGCAGCACTCAAGGTTCCTAAGAGCACAGTGGCCTCCATAATCCTTAAATGGAAGAAGTTTGGGACGACCAGAACTCTTCCTAGACCTGGCCGTCCAGTCAAACTGAGCAATCGTGGGAGAAGAGCCTTGGTGAGAGAGGTAAAGAAGAACCCAAAGATCACTGTGGCTGAGCTCCAGAGATGCAGTAGGGAGATGGGAGAAAGTTCCACAAAGTCAACTATCACTGCAGCCCTCCACCAGTCGGGGCTTTATGGCAGAGTGGCCCGACGGAAGCCTCTCCTAACTGCAAGACATATGAAAGCCTGCATAGAGTTTGCCAAAAAACACATGAAGGACTCCCAGACTATGAGAAATAAGATTCTCTGGTCTGATGAGACCAAGATTGAACTTTTTGGCGTTAATTCTAAGCGGTATGTGTGGAGAAAACCAGGCACTGTTCATAAACCTGCCCAATACAATCCCAACAGTGAAACATGGTGGTGGCAGCATCATGCTATGGGGGTGTTTTTCAGCTGCAGGGACAGGACGACTGGTTGCAATTGAAGGAAAGATGAATGTGGCAAAGTACAGAGATATCCTGGAAGAAAACCTCTTCCAGAGTGCTCTGGACCTCAGACTGGGCCGGAGGTTCACCTTCCAACAAGACAATGACCCTAAGCACACAGCTAAAATAACAAAGGAGTGGCTTCGGAACAACTCTGTGACCATTCTTGACTGGCCCAGCCAGAGCCCTGACCTAAACCCAATTGAGCATCTCTGGAGAGACCTGAAAATGGCTGTCCACCAACATTCACCATCCAACCTGACGGAACTGGAGAGGATCTGCAAGGAAGAATGGCAGAGGATCCCCAAATCCAGGTGTGAAAAACTTGTTGCATCATTCCCAAGAAGACTCATGGCTGTACTAGCTCAAAAGGGTGCTTCTACTCAATACTGAGCAAAGGGTTTTGCTCAGTTTTTTTCTGTCAAGATGGGGTGCTGTGTGTACATTAATGAGAAATAAAATGAACTTTTTTGATTTTAGCAAATGGCTGCAATGAAACAAAGAGTGAAACATTTAAAGGGGTCTGAATACTTTCTGTACCCACTGTATATATACAATTGTGTATATATATATACAATTGTGTGTGTGTGTGTGTGTGTGTGTGTATATATATACATATATATATATATATATACAATTGTGTGTATATATATATACAATTGTGTGTATATATATATATACAATTGTGTGTATATATATATATATATATATATACAATTGTGTATATATATATATACAATTGTGTATATACATACCGTAATTTCCGGACTATAATGCGCACCTATATATAGGCCGCACCTGCTAATTTTTAAAAGAAAAAAGAAATTGTACATAAATAAGCCGCACTTGTCTATAAGCTGCAGGTGTCCCCGGCCACGTCATCGTGCGGGACCACCCCCCAGCTGCTCTGCAGGCGCGCCCCCGTCTGAAGCTTGAACATCTACCTGAACTCCACCCGGCCCTTCTTGCGGTACTCGGTGACGAGCAGCTCCCCGAACGCGAGCGGGCTCTCCCCGAACGCGAGCGGGCTCTCCCCGGGGAGAGCGGGCGACACGCTCGTGTCCGCGGCCGCGTCTGATGCTCGCGGGGTCTCGGAGTCGTCATCCTCTACAGGGGTTGCCCCGTGATCCTCCTCTTGCGTGCCCGACACCCGGATGTTCGCGTCTTCTTCCATCAATTAGCCGCATCGTTGTAAAAGCCGCAGTCTCAAAGCGTGTGAAAAAAAGTAGCGGCTTATATGCCGGAATTTACGGTATATACAATTGTGTATATATATATATATACAATTGTATATATACATATAATTGTAAATATAAAATGTAATTTGGGGGAGACCGTGGGTAACCGCAAGGTTGGCGGTTCGATTCTTGGCTACAACGTGTCCTGTGGTGAAGTGTCCCTGAGCAAGACACTGAACCCCTAACTGCTCCCCGGGCGCTCCTCAGGGGCAGCCCACTGCTCCCTGTATACTAGGAATGGGTTAAATGCAGAGAATAAATGTCCCTACTGCGGGACTAATAAGGGATTGTTCTCTTCTCTTCTCGAATTACTGAACATGACATGAATATAACATCAATAGAACCACACCTACAAAAACGTATACCTTGGATTGAGATATAGCTCGTCAGTGCTAAAATTTGTCAGTCTGTCAAGAGGTCAAACATCTGACACGTCGTCCAAAGTCATCATTTCAAAGTCTTTAGTTTGTTGCACAACATATGCATAAAATGTCATTGTGATGTCATCAGGCTCGGTGTCTCACATGCCGTCTGTGTTGAGAGACCGGGGGGTCTCATTTCTAACAGTTGCGTACGCACAAAACGGGGTCTGTAAGAGGCGTACACCACTTCCCACGCAGACGTTGTGACCTATGAAAACAAACGGGAGAATGTGATCACCTGTACGGAAACTCTGACCCATGCGTACGAACATTTTAGAGACACAGATGGTGAGGTGGTGAACTGAAGCCAGACTGTAGAAATGAAAAGTGAGGCATCATTACAGATATAACCTCTCACATTTAATTTAACTTCATATCACATGTTACTTTGCTCTTATATTGTCTTTATCATTAACAGTCAAACCAGCAGTGTTATTTGTGCTTGTACTAGTGAGCCATAACTATAAGCACATTTCAATTATAAAAGATACAGTATGAACCATTATCCGATGGAAAGTCGTAGAAACTTAAATGGGGATGCATTGGGTGTTGTTGGAGCAATACGGAACACTACAGTGACTTTTGCAGCTTGATTGCACCATGGTTTAGCTCAATTTCTCAACAGAAACGGTGGCGGTAGTGTATTGTAATAAGGCCGGAAGAGAATGGGAGTAATTCTCCACTGCCTTTGTCTACTTCTGCTCTCGGAACGCGGCGCGTGAAAAGGGCCTATGCCATTAACAGAAAGAATCCAACATGGAACTCATCATAAATGGGTCACAATTTGAAAAATCCATGCAAAAACATTGGATTCTTGGATATTTTACGATGTTTGTAGTTTTTTTGTCTGAGCAATATGGTTCCCTGCATAATGTTATACCCATAATGTGTAATGACTATTCTATATAATTTTTTGAATGATGTAATGTTTTAAATGGAAAGTATTTTTTGTTTTGTATGATGCAATATTGATTCTCTGTACCCCTCTCTGAATTGTAACATTTCATGCCATAATTCTTTTGAGGTTTTGCCTGCAGGGACTGCGAGGACCTAGCAGAGATCCAGCAGAGAACTGCCACAGATCTGAAACTGTAAAAGGGAGGTGAACATGTCCCCAGTGGAAATCTCGGTCTTGAATGAATCCGTTGTAAAAAGGCATTGTTCAGAACCTCCAGCTTTTAAATGCGTTAATGAGTCAATTTCAGCCTCTGAGGGAGAAGTGCGAATTCCATCATGTGAGGTTGCACATTAATAGTATTTGAGACGAAGGGGCTATTAAAATTATCTGTAATTTGTATTATTAGTCTTAATCAAAAAAGTACCATGCCCAAAAAAATATTAATCTCAAAATGAGAAGAGCTGATTTATGCCAGATTGAGCTATTTGCTAGTTTCCATCTGCAGTCCCTAAACAATAGAACATAGAACAATCAACAGACACTAAAAACATTATTTTACATGCAACACCATTGTTAACAATTATACCGTCGACTCTAAAAGCACCATTGAAGGCAATTTATGTGCACACCCACTGGAAACACACTGTTATATGGGCAATACAAATAATGATATTTTTCAATGTGATAATGAACAGGAGCTTTTGTGAACAACTCAAAGGTCATGAGACTGTATAGTAACTAATGATAAATTACAGTGAATAATTGGAGTTTTATTTTACAAATTAGTTATTAAATTGGTGTGCATTATATTGGAAGTGGAAAATGTTTCTTTTTAGCTGTAACTTCCAAAATCAGAAATCAGCCAGGCAAATGCTGGGATAAAATAATGACATCAGATATTATGTAATGCAACAAAAAAAGGGAAAAAAACAATAAAATTAGCAATATGGGTATGTACATAGAAATAGTTAAAGTTGTCATTCAGGAGTGAAAAGTGGGACCATACAGACTCTGTATTACATTAAGGAGACTACAGAACAATGTGAAACGGGATGAACAGGATAGGGGACGGGGAGAAAAAAGCTATCAACATGACAAAAGACATGAAAGGAGGCAGACAATCAGCACCGGGAGTAAAGGGATGATATGGCAGTGGAGGAAGGAGAAAGGAGGAATAGTAGAAAAATAGAAGAAAAAAACTAAGCACATAGGAGTAAGAACATACAAAGGAAGACAGTCAGGGAATATTATGACATTTGTTGCAAAACTCTGCAAAGAATACCAGTGCGATATTCTCTGCCTACAGGAAACTCACGCGGACCAAAAAATCCCCTGTGTGGAAGGTACGACCACCCTCATAGAAAGACCACATAAGAAATATGGCAGCATCATGCTAGCAAAAAATGGGACAATTGCCGAATCAACATCAAAGAGCGATGAAAACAACATTGAAGTCCTAACCACTGAGCTCAGAGGAGTTACCATCACCTCGGTCTACAAACCGCCCCCCATACCTATGGAGATGCCTGAAATACCATCATCCGGAAAACCGAAGATTGTGATAGGAGATTTCAACAGCCACAGCACGCAATGGGGATACGCCAACAACAACGCAGATGGAGATGCAGTAGAAATGTGGGTCGAAAACTGCCAGCTTAATCTGATCCACGACGCAAAACAACCAAAGTCCTTCAACAGCGGACGATGGAGAGCAGGTTACAACCCTGATATCGTGTTTGTCAGCCACAAGATCGCCGGATTAAGCAAAAAGCTGGTCTTGGAGCCACTGCCAAGGACCCAACACCGTCCCATCGGCATCACAGTCAACGCTGCAATAACCCCAGCCACAGTTCCATTCCGAAGAAGATTCAACTTTGGAAAAGCGAACTGGCCTGGCTTCCAAGAACATCTTGAAAGGAAGATTGCCCATCTCCCAGCAGACTCCAGGAACTATGACAAACTCACTAAGCTTGTGCATGAAGCAGCCCGCAAGAACATCCCAAGAGGATGCCGCACTCAATACATCCCGGGCCTTGACGCTACAAGTACCGAACTGTACGAGCGATACCAACAGCTCTATGATTCTGACAACTGATATGGCAAAGAACAGCAAAAAGGCATGGAGCCTCATCCGAAAAATCAGCAACGATCCATCAACCACAACTCAGCAACAGTATATGACCACTGCCAACCAAGTTGCGCACCAGCTGCTGCTCAATGGGAAACCCACCACTAAACAGCCAAGACCAAAGGTAGATCAAGTAAAGCACTCCCAAACCATGGGACTGACCAAGCCGTTCTCCCCTGAAGAGCTCAATATCAGCATCAACACCCTTAAAACCGGCAAAGCCATCGGACTGGATAACATTTTCACTGAAGAGATCAAGCATTTTGGACCTCTGATGAGGAAATGGATCCTCGAGCTGATGAATAAGTGCATGCTGACAAAAAACATCCCAAAGATCTGGAGGAAAACCAGGATTATTGCCCTTCTCAAACCAGGCAAAGACCCAATGCATGCAAAGAGCTTCCGCCCAATCTCTCTGCTATGCCACCTCTACAAGCTGTTTGAGCGCTTGATTCTCAACAGGCTTGCCCCTGTTGCTGAACCAGCCATCATACCTCAACAAGCCGGATTCCGACCTGGCAAATCTACAACAAGCCAACTTCTGAACCTCACTCAACACATCAAGGATGGATTCCAGAAAGGACTGGTAACAGGAGCCGTCTTTGTTGATCTGTCTGCCGCATATGACACTGAACCATCGCCTCCTCCTAAAAAAGATCTTGGAGTTGACAAAAGACCTGGCACTCACAGACCTCATTGGAGCCCTTCTGAAAGACAGGCGCTGCTTTGTTGTCCTGAATAACAAGCAGTGTCGCTGGCGACAACAACGGAATGGCCTACCTCAAGGTAGTGTGCTGGCCCCACTACTGTATAACATCTACACCAACGACCAGCCAATGGACCAGAACACTGAGCGTTTCATCTATGCAGACGATCTCTGTGTAACATCTCAAGAGAACTCGTTCGAAGCAGTAGAATTAAACCTCACCACAGCCCTAGAGGAGCTACTCCTCTATTACGAGCGCAACCACCTACATGCCAACCCTGCAAAGACCCAAGTCTGCTCCTTCCATCTCAGGAACCATGAAGCCAACCGACCACTTAACATCAAATGGTCTGGAACACCACTTGAGCACTGTACCCACCCTGTCTACCTTGGAGTAACCCTGGATCGTACTCTCTCCTTTAAGGAGCACATCAACAACACAAAATCCAAAGTTGGTTCCCGAAACAACATCCTACGGAAACTGACCAACTCCAAATGGGGAGCCACAGCACACACATTACGATCTACTGCTCTGGCCCTGTGCTATTCCTCTGCGGAATACGCATGTCCAGTTTGGGAGAGGTCAACCCATGCCAAGAAACTTGACCCAGCACTGAACAACACCTGCCGCCTGATCACTGGCTGCTTGAAACCCACCAACACAAGCAACCTTCACCTCCTTGCTGGCATTGCCCCTGCTGATATTAGACGGGAAGTTGCCAGCCGAGTCGAGAAAACAAAATCAACTAGTGATGAACGCCATCTCCTCCATGGATGTCACCCTCCGGCCCAACGGCTAAAATCAAGAAGAAGCTTTCTCAGCCATGTCCAGCCCCTAATAAAGTCTCGGGAAGAAATCAGAATCGAACTCTGGAGGGAAAAGCTTGAGAATGACCCTCCTCCAACTGTCATGGGAATACCCCCCACTGAAAACCTTCCTCCTGGCCCAGAAGCACCATGGGCTCAATGGAAAACACTAAACCGCCTCAGAACAAGAACGGGACGATCAAAAGCTGCTCTGGTCAGATGGGGCTACAAGGCTGGCCCAACCACCTGTGAATGTGGAGAAGCAGACCATACTATGGAGCACTGCCTTGTCTTTCCTCTACTACCCAACCCTTGCATCTCAAAAGACCTTGCAGTGTTCAATACAAATGCAAAGGACTGTGTAAAGAAATAGGAAACTGTCATATAACCATCACGCTTCAGTGAAACGAAAAGAAGAAGATGACATTTCTTAAGGTCTATTTCAGACAGATTAGTGAACGTTAACCGTTAACAATTCTCTGGGGGATGATACGAAGGAAATGTATTAACAGCTAAGGACAGGAATAGAGCAGGAATGAGTCGAGGTCCATGGTTATAAGCCTCCAAATTCCAACAAATTGAGACATATCATCAATATGGCAGCCTCTGTACTGCGCTCTCTCGTACTTTTTCTGGTTTTGTTTGTTTGAACGTCCGCTCTCTGACAAACAAGATGGATGAGCTGCTGCTCCTCAACAAAGCAAACATGGACTTTAGCAGATCTGACACCCTGTGCTTCACTGAAACCTGGCTTGGTGCGCACATCCCGGACAGCGCACTACATCTGCCGGGCTTCCAACTTCTCCGAGCGGACCACGTAACAGCTCTGTCTGGGAAATCGAGGGGAGGCGGAATCTGCTTTTATATTAACGAAGGTTGGTGTACTGATGTCACAGTTTAAAGGAATCATGCAGCCCTCACTTGGAAACTTTAATAGACTGCAAATCATTTTATTCACCGCAGGAGTTTTCCTCATTCATTCTGGTCAGTGTTTACATCCCACCACAGGCCTGTGTGAGTGAGGCCCTCCAACACCTGGCTGAGCAGATCACCAACATGGAGCACAAACACCCAGACTCCCTGCTCATTGTTCTTGGGGACTTCAACAGAGCAAACCTCAGCAAATAACTGTGGATCACAAACTTCCTGACTGACAGGACGCAGCAGGTGAGGCTGGGAAAAATCACATCCAGCACCCGGACTATCAGCACTGGCACCCCCCAGGGATGTGTGCTCTGCCCACTGCTCTTCTCCCTCTACACAAATGACTGCACCTCAGAGGACCCAACTGTTAAACTCCTGAAGTTCGCAGACGACACAACGGTCATCGGCCTCATCAGGGACGGTGATGGGTCTGTGTACAGACGGGAGGTTGAACAGCTGGTCCTCTGGTGTGATCAGAACAACCTGGAGCTAAACAAGCTCAAAACTGTGGAGATGACAGTGGACTTCAGGAGGAGCCCCCCAACACTGCCCCCCCCCCCCCCCCCCCCCCCTCACCATACTCAACAGCACGGTGTCTGCTGTGGAGACCTTCAGGTTTCTGGGATCCACAATCTCGCAGGACCTGAAGTGGGCCCCCAACATCGACACCATCAGAAAAAAGGCCCAGCAGAGGTTGTACTTCCTGCGCCAGCTCAGGAAGTTCAACCTGCCTCAGGAGCTGCTGATTCGTTTTTACTCCACCATCATCCAGTCTGTTCTCTGTTCTTCTATCACTTTGTGGTTTGGATCGGCCACTAAACAGGACAGGAACAGACTACAACGGATTGTCAGGTCTGCAGAGAGGATCATTGGTTCCAGCCTGCCCTCCATCCTGGACTTGTACACCTCCAGAGTCAGGAAACGGGCTGGAAAGATCACTGCAGACCCTTCACACCCTGGACACGACCTGTTCCAACTCTTCCCCTCTGGTAGGCGCTACAGAGCACTGTACGCCAAAACCACCAGACACAGGAACAGCTTCTTTCCACTGTCCGTCACTCTGATGAACAATTAATCAGACATATTGCACTAATACCTCTGTCTGCACTATTACCACAACTTGCACTGTCACCTCAATTCCATTGCTGTTTATTGGTTTATGTTCATATATATATATATACTTTTTTGGATATAGGTTTATACTTATATTGTACATATTGTTAAATGTTTATACCTACATCTGTTTTGTTTTCTTGTTTATTGTAAATTTGTGTATGTACATCGAGAGCGAAGTGGAAACCGGAGTCAAATTCCATGTATGCGTACGCATACATGGCCAATTAAGCTGATTCTGATTCTGATAGTTTATTGTTTTGTCCTACAACATAAAATACGTCAGTAGATAACCCTCTCCTAAATTTTGGCGGTTTTGAGCCAAAAGCCGATGTGATTTTCCCTTTGGATTACTACAGAAAATAAGCTCTGTGGCAAACACAATATGACACTTACACGTTTTGTTCAGCAAGAAATCTTCATAAATGAACACCACTTTTATGATTTTTGGAGCGTAAATACAATCGCTTTAAAAAAAGTAACATTAGGCTAGACCCAAACCAGGGTCACATCAGCGTGAGTAAACACAACGAGGCTGTGATGGTGTTTTGTTGTCTCATTTAGCCACTTGTTAGCACAGCTCTTTTTTAAAGACAATTAAAAGCTTCAAAATTCATGAGAGGGGTATCTAGTGATGTACTTTATGTCATAGAACACAGCGATAATATCTTAAGCTTGTGTTAGCCCCAGACTTTATTTCAAGCATTTGACCAAAAACACATTCAACTATGTACTCATATTGCACCTATTTTGTTATTATTTTTTATTGCTTGTTTTTATTACATTACATAATATCTAATGTAATTATTCACAAAGAGACGAGGAAACTGGAGGTGCAGAAATGCTAACCAATTCCCGGGTTTTTGGACCCGGCACCACTCTTTATGCACCTTATGCTTTCCAAAATTGGGTGGCGTTTTATATTGCATCCATTTATTATCTTTAACCGCGTGTCCTGTTCATGTTGAATTCTGTTTCGTAGTACCACGGCTACACATTGCATTGCAAAAAATGTCAAAGCCTACAACAAAATTGTAACAAAATGATCCATTTTGAATTTTTATTGAAATAACAACATTTTGTGACCCTTATTACGCGAATGAACACAAATGGTCCCCGGCGAGACCGGCGGCGCGTTTGACGCGAATTTGCGGCGCAATAAATTTGCGGCGCGATGAATTCGCGCCGGCCAAGACTCGACACGTCACATCAAAGATGTTTTATTGCGAAGATCACGACATAACCGTTTCTCCTTGTCTCACTCCAATCTGAGAAACACTGGCTGGCCAGTTGACCCCCCCTCCAAAAAAAGAAAAAACTCTACGGATCTACACGATTCACGTGGATGATATATTTTTATTAAAAACGGTGAATTTCGCCAAAAAGCGACAAGTTTGCAGGTATGAATAAAGTTCTTGAAATAAAAAAAGTATGCATTTCCCCATGCCTCCCACCTGAAATACCACTGCCCCCCACTAGAGGGGCACGCCCCACAGTTTGAGAAATACTGCTCTAGGGGTTACTAACAAGGCTTTGTCAACTGTAAGTAATTGATGAACAGTATTAGTAAGACAATATGCACCTTGTCTGCTTTTGCAAACAAAACTAGACCGCTTAAAATGAATGATGGTGTCCAAATGAGGGTGAACCGGAGAGGCTCTCCAGTTCACCAGCACATTTTAAATCCGATACACACTTCAGATAAACTTGACTTGGCCCTTGTTTGGACAAGGGCCAAGTCAAGTATTGTCCTGTCGAGGCCAAGTCGATGTCCTGCTTGTTATGATGAACATGGTGAGGTAAATGGTAAATGGACTGTACTTGTATAGTTCTATGCCACCAGCCATCAGACTATCTCATTCACACACCGTAGGCATAGCTACAGGAGCAATTTTGTGGTTAAGTGTCTTGCTCAAGGACACATCGACATGCGACCAGCGGAGCCGGGGATCTACGTTCGCCCACTTTTTCTCAGTCACTTTGTCTCCTCCTTTTTGTTAATTCCTGTCCAGTTTGTCTTTCCTTTTCTCCTTAGCTGTAGGGTACGATGTAAAATCTATTATCATCCCAACTCGTCACATATTGATGTTGGTCACACCCTTGCCATCACTTCCTGACACACTGGGCAGCCCAATGCATCAAACTCTCAGCTCCACTACGGTCGCAGTAAACACATGGTTAACGTTGTGAATTCAAACCACAACATTTGTTTAGGTTTAGGCAACATGACTTGAAAAATACCATGGTTAGGCTTAAAATAGGTACGTAAATTAAATACAATGTAAACAACCTAAATACGGAAAACATGTAACTTCAAAATAACTCAAAAACACTGGTGTTCAACACACTCAATAATGATGCAGACCTACATTGTACAACATTATACTGAAAACAAGACAATTCTTAAGATAAAGAGCTGTAAAAGCTGTCTTATTTCAGTTTGTGGATTGGTTGGCCCTCCAGATATCCAAATGTATGCGCACAAGCACTGAACAATGTAGTTTTTCATGTCCCCTTTTAGTCAGGAACACTCCCGCATAGATTGTTTAACCATTTATTGCCAAATGGAAATACAGTTAAACTTGGCACTGATGGCTCCGCTCTTTAAATGCTCCCCGGATTAGCCAGCAGCTACCAAGCCAAAACGGGGAGCACTAAGCATCAACCCCCAAAACAACGGAACCCAAAGTAAGCATCAGCCGGACAAGCATGCATCCCAAACGAGGCCATCCTACCGTTTATGTGAAATATCTATGTGTAGCAGCAAGCATGCTGCAGACCTCAGCAAACATTATGTTAAGAATAAGGGTGCAAGCATGCATCCCAAGAGGTCAACCTACCGTTTACGTGAACAATCTATGTATAGCAGCAAGCATGCTGCAGACCTCAGCAAACATTACCTTAAGAATAAGGGTACAAGCGTGCATCCCAAAAGAGGTTGATCTACCACTACGTGAAATATCTGTGTATATCTGTGTAGCGGCAAGACTGCTGCAGACCTCAGCTGTTAGGTGCCGCTTTTTGGGAAGGATGCAAGCATGCATCCGAGAGAGGTCATACTACCTAAATCAAGCAGTGAACCCCAGCAAACCGCTTGCAAATGCAGCATTTAAATGTATTTATTATTTTTATTTATTTATTTATTTATTTATTTATTTATTTATTTATTTATTTATTTATTTATTTATTTATTTATTTATTTATTTATTTATTTATTTATTTATTTATTTATTTATTTATTTATTATTTTATTTAATTTATTGATTATCATGCATGTTGGTACTAAAGTAGTCTACAAGGTAGCGTTCATAGCCTTTTGAGCTGTGATTATCTCAACAACTCCCGGGTGAACTTAACGTTCATAGGCTGCTGAGGACCAGCGGCCCATAGGTTTCAGTGTAGATGCTGGGACCAACGCAACTGCAGAGGTAGCTGCACCGATGCAGAAGGAGTGCGGAGTGTATTGCTGAGGAAGGAGTCCACATCATTTGCAGATGAGTCGGGTTGTGGACCAAGAGCTTGACGTTTTCTTTGTCGGTCAGCAACGAGGGTTCGTCTTGCCTCGCACCAGGACGTCATTGCAGGTATGGAGTACATGTGAGCATCTAGGGTGATATCAGAAATTGTAAGATCATGCAAAGGATCGAAGAGTCTGAGCTGGCTGTGAATCACCACACCGAAGAAACCGATAAAAGCAGCTTAGAACACGGCCTTTAGTAAAGAATCCACATAGGCCTAAAACACCCCAACCTTAAGTGAGGCACTAGTTTGTGCGCTAAAGGTAATGAGAAGGGAAGACGCTTATCATTGCTTCCTGGAATTTTTAGGCCGTTGCACAGGAGGCGAATGGAAGAGTTCCCGAGCAGTTACATACTGAGGGATCTGCACATCTTGAATTAAACCAAATACCTGCTACAAATGCTTTGATGGAAGAAGGTTGGATTTCCGGGATTTAAAACTGTGCACAATTAAAGCGTTAATCATGGAGATGTTTACAGGCATGACAGGAACAGGAAGCTGCAGAGAATGCAGTGAAATAGACCGTGCTGAGTCATACATTTTTATCGAGAGTTCTTATAGGACTGAAGAGTGCCTTCTAGTCTCGGACATTTGGGAGAAGGCTGGGCAATGCAGGCTTTTAGGAGCAGAGAGCGATCGATTCTTTTGGCGTGTCCGTGAACCATTGATTGTTGTAGATTCTCCCAAAACCAATAAAAGTATATATCAGTAAAGACTTTGAGAGCGACTGAAGTGTCTGTATTATTGCTGTAGAAAAACGATAGCTGTTCCAATTACCGCAAAACAATGACCAAAATCTTAGATCAGATCTACTTCATTTAAGGCAACGAGATCGTGGAGTTTGTCCACCGTGAATAATTTGCCTAGAGGAATAATTCTCAAAACAAGTTTAAGGTGGCCTAATAACGACAGTAAAGCATGTTTGGTAATAGACGCTGCATCCATCATACCGACACTTTTATGACTTTTATGACACCTGCGTAAGATTGCTGTCTATTAACTAGCTAGGGCCCCGCCTCAGCGGCGGTTTTGTCTCAGCGTTGGGGAATGGTTGGTGGAGATTTAGCCTGGATGAAGCGGTTTGGGGAAAGGCTAGGTTGAGGGTCCACTGCGGCTCCCGGGCCTTGCAGACCCCTGTGTCCATATGGGACGGGAAGATGGTGACTATGAGGGAAGATCACCCTAAAGTAAAATGGTTTTAACAGAGGGAGGGAGGGTGGGATGCGGAAGCGTGAGCAAGCCGAGGTTTAGTGTGGGTGGGTCTATATAGGAATGTGGCCGGAAGTGAGGGAGTGGCTGAGGTGTGGCCCTGCTCCTGAAATTCAGCTAATGTTTTTAGCTTCCAAATGTGATGCCTAAAATTATTATCGCTTTCAGTGGCCTTGGGTTTTCACTGCAGAGAGGAACACCCAATTGCTTAAAGTATGCTTGAGTGCGCTAATGCATCAAGCTGTTTTGGATTGTAGAAATCCACTACTAGAAAGTCATCTAATAGGTGAAGAACAAATGGCATTTTGCAGTTATTCAACAATATGCTTCTGAATGGGTACATTACATTACAGTAATTTAGCAGATGCTTTTATCCAAAGCAATTTACAATTCAGATTATATCACATTAGGCTGTAGGCACAGCTACAGGAGCAATTCTTTTGGGTTAAGTGTCTTGCTCAAGGGACTAGCGGAGCCGGGGATCGAACCGCCGATCCTCTGATTGAAGGACGGCCCACTTAGCCATGGTACTGAATATACAGAGGCTACTACGACAGCCAAAGGTTAATCCGACTGAAAATGTTTTATTTGCCGCCTAAAAGGTGCCACTGCGACAGATGGAATGGCATGACATAAAAGGCGTCTGTTATATCAGCCGTACCTTAGCCACGCAACTGAATTGCGTTATCGGCGGTTGCGTAGCATAGGAAAATAGGCGCGAGAGGTATGGGCTATTAATACATAGAGTGCTATCATCATGAGGGGCTATATTTTATTTTAGAAAAGCTATACCTATGGCATTTATGCGGACTGTGAAGAAGGGAAGACTACCATAAGGCCCGATCGTCTAGCACTTCTCAATTTCTTTGGCCAATAACTTGTCTACTATTTCTGGTTCTTCAGAGCAGATAGAAGGTTTTTACAGACATGGCATACTTTTTAATTACTAGACCAGTAATTAAATAATTATCAAAAAAACGATTGGATGCTTCTACTAGTTTTTGCCAAGTTTTGAGACGTTGACAGGTGTATGGTTTATTCACTTCTTGACACAAGACGAGTGCGGCGGGGACGGTTGAACACAATTTTAATCAAATAACATCATTACCTGTGAGGATTTGATTCCTTAACTGAGGAGAAATTGCAGCTGCAGGTAGAAAGAATGGCACGCCAGTTGAAGCTGCGGGAACTGCAGTTCCCAGCGTTCTAAGCGGCATGACGTCAATGGGGGGCGCACCGGCCGGCTTCCGTAGTAGCGGCGTGGAGAGCCGGTTTCCAGAACCTGGAAGCAGACATCCATCTCGCTAAGGGTCCTGTCACACTATTGCGTATGAGAAAAACGTATGAGTTGCGTATGCAAATTCCCCAAAACACTTTCATACGCACAAAAACCCCTTGAAAATACAGAATGTTTCATATACTTACCGTATTGAACCTATGAGAAGCGTATTGCCAGCGTATGGGCAGCGTATGACCAGCGTACGAACTGCGCATGCGTGTTGGAGAAGAGCTACCTCCATCCTCTCTCGTTGTAGGTCCACGAAGAACTGAAGAAGAGCTCGAAATGGGAGCCTATATATACACTTTCTCAAAACTGTTGGGAACGTAAAGGAGCGTGTTTGAGTTATCAGTATCTAAGAAACTAAATTATTATCAATAGAATTATTAATGTCAGTAACAATTATTAATGATTATTAATAATAATGGGGCACCACCCTGCGGACAGGGACCAATAACCAAACGATAAAACTAAGTTTCATAATTAGCGTTCACTCACAATGTCAATAGTCTGAGTACTATTACATTTGGAGTACAAGTGAAGGTTTAAGTTTGAGCACAGGCCACTACATCCAGCTATTATTACACACATATGCACCAGTAATAAAAAAAAGACTGCTCTTTAAAATATAACAGAGTTTATTACATCCGAATAATAAATGATCAAATCAAATAATATCAAAACCAACACTATCATACAATTATATGTCTAATACCTAAAGTCAAATGAACAAACGTGGAGTGCGGCTCTATGTGTGTGTGTGTATGTACATGTATGTGTATGTGTATGTGTATGGAGGAGGGAACTACTCGGACAGTGGTGGGGTTAATCTAAAAAGGGGCCGGGTCCTGTTGGTCAACAACCAAGATGGCGGGGACGTGGCTACGTAGGTAACCACGTGGATCTACGCACAATGTGGGTTGGGACAATCGATTACGTAACCAGTGTCTGAGATGGTCAATGAAAATCAGTGAATCTAACTATGTGTGTGCGTGTTCGTAGGAAGAGAGAGAGAGAGAGAGAGAGAGAGAGAGAGAGAGAGAGAGAGAGAGAGAACCGAGCTCTGAGCACGATACTACGGCGCCGCTGTAAGATGTGAGAACAGCTGATTCATCACGTAACTCTCGGCGGTCGGGTTCTGAGCCGGCCAGCCCAGTGGTAGTTACGGTTCTGAATCCTACTCGCGGAGCCGATTTAAGGAAGAGAGAATAAAACCAAACAAAATAAAATAATAAAATAATCCCAAAATAAAACAGATCTTTATCACTGCGATGAAACGCGAAGATTGCTCTTCATCACCTCGAAACTCGGTCTGCGAATCGAGGTTCGTCTGCCGCGGTTTCTGTCTTTAAGGTGATAAAATCACAATCTCCGAATCTACTAGCAGTGAGGATCTAATCACAGTTACAGCAGGAAATACACAGGATAACGGGACTCGCGGTCCGCGATGTTTGCGCAATAACACGTTATAAACGCTACGGTAACTTAACTAAACAAGATAAAGGAAATAACACACAAACTGATCTACTCTCTAAGCCCAGATACCAAGATAACTCTTACTATTTGGTGCTTCTTTCGAGATCGATCTTCCGAGGGTTAACTCGGCTACGCCGCTTCCGAGCGTAACGCAGGGGGTCCGTTCAAGCGCTGCAGGGCTTGAGGGAAGAGGGAAGGGAATTTGGCATCCTTCCGCCGGCAATGTGTACACTTAAAGGTGGAGGAATTGGTCATAGAAGTTATCAATTCACTCGTAACAGGATCCAAAATATAAACTCTAAAACACAGTCTGTTGGACCAGCAACTCTGACTAGTGACCTATACAGGATTTGATGAGGCAAGCGCTTCCTGGGTCTCCTTGCACCAGCGCGAGGCCGGACGGAAAAGGAAGATTTGAGAGTCTGAGCTGCTTTTAAAGGCAGGTAGTGAACCAGTGGGGGGTCTCTTGTTGGCCAATGAGGGGCCAGCATTCAGTTTTGGTGGGAGCTGGGGGAGGTGTGGTCTTCTTCCTTGGCCTCATGGCCTTTGTTGGAAGAAAACATGGATGCCTCTTTGAGCAGAGCCCAACAAAACGCTGGCAGTACGCTGGCCATACGTCAATCAAACGCTAGTTTTAAGTTAAATACGTTACTCATTCGTCAGGCATACGCCAAGATGTCTATATACGTTGCAGATACGTCAGACGTACGTTAGAGGTACGTGACTCATGCGCTGTCAATGCGCTGGCTGTACGGTACACCTTCATGCCACCGTATGTCAGCGTATGACCGGCGTGTGTCGGCGTATGACCAGCGTACTCCACCTATGAGTAACGTACCTCTGACGTAACTCTTGCGTATTCAGCGTATGCCGAGCGTATGCTTAGCATATAAACCATATGTCCGCACACGCACAACATTTTTAAGTGTGGCGAGAGGAAGATGATGATATAGTTTAAAGTTTACTTGGCTATCAACCAATCGTCAGAGCACAACAACGCCACTTTAGGAATTTCACCTAAAGATTAAGTTTCGCCCACAGTCTCAATAACTCAGGACACTCGGGTTCATTATACAGATTAGGCGGAGACGTGGTTCCAATACAAAACAATTCATCTTTATTTTTACACACCGATGGTTCACAGATAATGTTCAATACAAACTACTAATAAAAGAGCCTTTATTTCTTTATAAAAGAGGTGTAGGGCTGCGGCTTACCAGTGGCGAAGTGGACCAGTACAGGTGAGGATCCCAAAAGAGGAGGCACCCCGATCACACGTGTACACAACACTCACACACAACCACACGTGAGGGTTCCGAACCAGGGGTACACCAAACCACACAGCACACGAAGGGAGACACCACCACCCGGAGGCACCAACCCCACCACCTTGGCTTAGCAGCTCCTACAGGGACAAGGAACACAATTACAAAAGGCTCTGGTTCTCAGAGAGGAAAATCAAAAAAATAAGAAAAGACAAAACCAAAATAACTCCGGTCAGCTGATCAGCCAGGGGGATGATCAGCTGACTGATGTAAATAAATGAAATGCCAGAGTGGCCTTAACATCCCCTGTCAGAATGCACAGTAAAATGGCTCAAGTTAAAAATAGTTTTTTCCTATTGTCCAATTGTGTCGCCGGCGAGCGTTCACGGATTCAAAGGGTTTTAAAGGGACACCGAGGCCCAGCGAGCGATAAAAGCTCCCTTCTGCTACATAAGCATGCTTAAAATGCCACCGTATGCGACCGTGCTTGAAACCTATACAACCTATGTCTAACGTACCCCGAGCATATGTCACCGTATACCAGCGTATGAGTGATATTTTTCATATGCTCGCATACGCTAGTACGATACGCAATAGTGTGACAGGGCCATAAGAGGACTTAATGTTAGTGAGAGCGGCGAGGACCGGGTCCTTTTTCTGAAGATCGACGTTAGGATGGAGTCTTGCTCTTTTTTAGCCGAGGTGCTAGCGTCAGTGGATGCAGAGGGATTAGCTATGGCAGCGGAGCGAGTGCAGTTCCTCTTCTTAGATGTGCCTTTCGTTGGAGGAGCGACAGGAGGAACTATGGCCTGATTTTTTAACATTTGCAACAAGAAACTGAAAAGTTCTCAGTGACTAGCTCCGAGGGGAGCGGGGATATCACGGCCATAGAAAGCTTCGAGGATTATTGTCACAGGTCAGTTTTTCATCGATGAAGGGATTTTTTCTTGCCTTCCTACAGTATGGCTCTCTTCGGCCCTTTCGTCTGAGCATTCCTCATCTTGGGTTTCGAAGATGCCCTCCTCATCTTTCGGCTAGAGATGAGACATGACAAGCGTGGATATGTACGTAGCGTGAATCTCCAGAAGCGTGTGTTGTCAAAGCTTTGTCAGCACTACGGTCTGTAACAGCATAGATGTAGAAAGTGAGGAGGGAGTCATATTTAAATATACCTCCTTGAGGTGAGAGTGGGCTGTGATTGGTGTGTGGTCGATTAGAAGCTATGATTCAATTGGCTGGCTGTCAGCTGGTTACAGCTGGGGCGATGACTTCCGTGTCCTGCATGAACTAACGCTTCATTTAATCAAGACTTCACTTTAGATGTGTTTATATTTGCACTGATTCCTTTGGGTGCTTTCTGTATTATTACATCAGGTCAGCTGAATAAACCCTCTGTGAAAGCCAGAGCCCTTATTCATGGGATTTTGTATCGCATTCAGTGATCACATCCCGCCGACATCTTTTCTACTTTCCCCTGAGAAATGGAGCATTTTATTTGGCCCCCTCCTTGCCATTTTGCTTCCCCACAAATTACTATTTATTTGTCTGCTTTTGGTCTCGACGAGCACCGAGAAGGCCTTTGAGTGAAATGGCTTTTTCCAATCATTGTGAGGAGGCAGAGGAGGCAGATTAACAGCTCAGCAGGAAAACGCTCTCAGGCTTCATGGTTTATCAATCAGACCACTTTGGCAGAGAACACTTTGGGAACAAGCTGCCATAAGGTTCCTCAGGAATGTTGACTATGAGCGTGAGGAGCTGTCCTTCAGAATACAATCTGACGTGTACTGAACCTTTATTATGTCATTAAAGCAACTGCACAGTGGAGAGGAAATGTTTGTGTCCTGTTCATTTTCCCACGTTACGTGACTCACAGTTGGAGCACTTCTATGACTTGGATCGGTATGAAACTCTCCTACAAGCTGAAATAAAACCTTTAGAGGTAGATGTTTAGCTGTGACTCACAAGGTGCATTTCAGCAAGAAACCCAGAATCACCAAGCTGTCATAGATACGTGTAGCTAACGTTAGAGCCTGGTACAGCAGACCTCTGACAAACCAACATAGGGTCAGTTACAGTGGCGGCTGGTGGAACATGTTCTTGGTAGGGCTGTGCCACATCCAATCAATTTCAGCAAACATCCCAGTATGATTTAATGCAAAAAACATTAAGATATCAAAAACACATTACTACTTTGCAGTTAAATATTTAACATTTATTCCAACACAAAAAAAAGCAGTAAATAACACTTTGACAAACACGTCAGGACATCTTATTTTAGTCACCCTCACAGGCAATTCAGTATAATATAAAACACACACACACACACACACACACATATATATATAGATATATAAAATAGAATAGAATAGAATAGAACATGTTCATTTATTGAGATGCCCCATGGACCTTGTTTGTTGGGGAAACCAACAGGGAGGTAAAGATCAGGAGAAGTAAACATGAAGTGCAATTAGGAATAATGGTGTTAAATATTTGCATTAAAACGATATTGTTGATTGTCATAGTGTTCAACCAATCAGTTCTTTAGTTTGACATGTTGGGCGTATTCTTTGACGTGCCAGAGCCTGCTAGCTGGCCTTCAACTACCTCAGCATTACGTGCAGCTCAGTTTCCAGGTGCAGCTCTGCAGTGAGGTGCAGTGTGTGCTGTGATTGGTCAGTGGGCGAGCACGTGACTATTGTGAAACGAAACTTGAAATAGCCATCAGAGGCTTAGTTGGAGTAGTAAGAGTTCAGATTGAAAGATATGGAAGAAATTATGAAATTTTTTGCATTTTACTTGGTGTATATTTAAATTTTTTTACCTAGCTTTGTTTTTTTAACACTCAATGGCTGAAGGAGGAGGAACAACGGATTTGTGAGTTGGGATTTAACCATGGGATTAAACTCTTTGTCAATAAAGAAAGGAGGATGGAGTTTGTCTTTAAGTGAACAGCATTCGGTAAGTCAACTGAGTTTGTTTTTTTACATCTATTATCTGAATGGCCCTCGAGTGTGTAGCAGAATGCGTGTTCCGCTGCAGTGTTGCTGGATTGATTTGTCATGCTTTGTTGTCATATGAATATATGTGACTGGTTCTTGTGAGTTTGTTGTTGTTATTGTGTTACTTATATAGATTTGGACTATATGCATTGTCCGTTAATTACGAAGCATACCATCATGCGCAGAGTTATTGTTTGTTAAGCTAGTTTAGCCTAGCTTCTCAGAAGTGCGGGGCATCAGCTGTTTTTTGTTGTGTTTTTTTTTGTTCCGGGTTGAGAGGTCACAGCCTGTTGTCTCCTACGTGAGCGCAGTCCACCGAAAACATTATATTTCCCACAATTTAAGCTTCTGCATTTTCCAAATGCACTAGTGTTATTCAAACGTATTGTTCGGTTTGTTAGCCTTGTACCGAATGGTTTAATACGAATACATGTATTATTAAACTCCTAGAAACAAATAACCATAGCTGTGGCGCCATCATGAGGTTATTAGGTGGTGTTTCAGCTGCAAGACAGCACTGAAGGCCCAGGTATAAAATGCATGGCCCGCCACTGGTTTCTGCACTGTACTTTGGCTCTGGTTTATGCTATTAGATGCTTGTTTAAAAAAGGAGATGCACTTATGACTTCTGGTGACTAGTAGTTATCTTGAATACCTATGTTGAATACACTTATTGTAAGTCGCTTTGGATAAAAGCGTCTGCTAAATGACTGTAATGTAATGTAATGAAAGCACCGACAAATACCCAGTCCAGGACTGGATTGACATGACTAAAACACATCTCAAAACGAGAGATTCCTCCCCTTCCGTTCTGACCGCTTGCTCACACAAACTACGTCAAAAAACATGGCCATGTTTGGTATCCCAGCATTCACGAAATCCTCATCTTTGCAAAGAAAACATTGATTTTCTTTTATTTCTAATGGATTTTTCACAAGAGGAGCCCAAACACACACTGTCCAAAGTCGCCATAACCGCTCCAGGTCTTGCAGCATTTCGACGGCGAAAGATACAGTACAGACTAGGGTTGTCACGATACCAAAATTATGACTTCGATACGATACCTGCCATAATATCATGATACCCGATACTTACGATACGATACCAGAATTCGATACAATACCACAAATACGATATGATACCACAAATACGATACGATACTGGTATATTTATCTATAATAGTAATAAATAAAACATCTGTATGGTTCCCTTTTTTACCAGCTTGTTCCTGCCCAGCTTTTTGAACACTTAACTAAAACTAAAAATAATTAGCTCAAGATCCACCCTCAGGCTCCACCAGCATGTAGCCATTTTGCATCAATTGTGTGTCATTTAGTACACTTTTGTGTGCATTGTGACCTCATGATCATATAGGCTTGTCATCAAACTAGGCTAAGGCTACTCATGTTAGGCTGTATATGGGTGGGCTTGGTTCATGTTTATAATCACATTTACTTAACTGTCGTTCTTTGAACTCTTTGAACTCTTCGGGGTGTCTGTCTGAAAGGTGCTTTGCCATGTTTGACGTGTTGCCTCCCTTGGTCTGTGTGGCTTTGAAACAAGTTTTGCAGACGGGTCTCTGTATGTCAGTGGGCTTTCCTTCACTGTCTGCAATGTAGTCAAAGTACTTCCAGATTTCACTTCTGGCATCTTTTTTTCCAACAAGCCGAGGACAGTCGGCAAAAGCTCCTGCACTTGATGCCATGTCTCCCCTGCGATCGCTCGCTGTGAGTGAGCGCTGCCTGTTGCGTGTGTGAGCGCTGGGTAGCCCCGCCCCCTTGCAGTCAATGCGTGCAGGCAGCATGACAGGGAGCGGAACAGTCAGTGCGCTCTGATCGCGCGCTATTTTAATGAAGTATCGATACTAAAAATATGCAAAATCGTATCGTTTTCAACGTACGGGTACCGCGGTACCTTTTTAGTATCGATACACCGTGCAACATTAGTACAGACCCGACTTTACTAGTGAATGTACTAGCGGATGTTACCATGGAGCTAGCGGCTTCAGAGAAGGCAAGTACTTATAGTACAAACCTCATTGTTCTCTTATATAAGCCGTCAACCAACGTGGTCATAATTTTCACTATTCATCTGCGTTTTTTTTCTGATGATTCATTATGGTGTGTTTGTGTCTGAAAATAACTTTGGCAATCATAATGACGCCGGTTTTCAATATTGCACAATGTTAGCATCTGGCAAAGCGTTGTGTGTTCACTGACAGTAATGTATTGAAGCCAGGAGACCGAGCTATCTTTACCGTGCGCTGAAAACGTGGATTTGCTCTGTTTTTGTTTGACTGCATTTCATTAGTAACATCTAGCGATACATTTAGGCTTGTCAAGCCCCTCGTCTAGAGGAGACTTCAGGCTTTCTAACGATGTATTACATGTGCAAATTGAGCTTTCCTGGGGGCGTATAAAGTCACGCGTAACTGAGCTACCCGCATACTCGGTCGTGCCTATTATGCACAGCAAGTCTGCTATTACAGATACCACGTCTTCGACCATATATACTTAGTTTTTGCAATGGCTAAAAATAAAAGGAAAATAATATAATATCAAAATGTAAAGGAAAAAACACCTTTAGTGTGTCAGAATATCATTTGGTTACCATGTGTCCATTTGGGTCTTCAAATGTCCTTTTTAGAGCTCCACCTGGATCTTTTCTTGAAAAAAACACTGTAGAATGGTCATACTTTGTCCTATCTTCTTCAAATTCGAGGCAGGTGTTCACTGATAGTGTAGTTACAGCCCTATACTGTCCTTTACCTGTACAGATACAGCCACAGGCAGTTATTTATACTGAAAGATACTTTTTTTTATTTTAGGCAGACAAAAATCTTCAATTTTTACTGATTTCAAAGGCCTACTGCTCTGTTTCTCTATGACCTACAGGTTTTGTGACACTTTCACAAGGAACGTTAGAGGTTTTTCTTTCTGGCAAGACCTCATTGATGCATATATTCAGAGTGGTTCAGAAGCTACATCCATTTTAATTTGGGTATGTCATTTTAGGCATTTTCGTTGTGAGTGGAAGAGGTTTTAAAGTGTAAGCCACTTCATGAGTGGACCTCACATGATGTTCAGCTGAGGATTGATGACTATCAAAGAGAGTTGAGGGCCAGTGGCGGAGCCGCTGGTACTGCACAACTAAAAAACTACGTAGCCGCCCTGAGCAGCCCAGTCAGCCATCGATAAGTCAGGCGGTGTCTGTGCAGTGTTACTCCGAGTCCCTCACCTTCCTCTCTCCAAGCCCAGCATCATGTGCATCATCCTCCTTGCCCCTCTCCTGCATCTACCCCAGGTCAAGGCAAACGTCATCATGTTCCGATTCATCTCCCTGTACCAGCTGTGGCACAAAATCTCCAACAGTCAGAGGAGAGACTTCTCACTCGTGTGGTCGACATGTTTCAGGAGATGATGGAGAAAATGCAACTGCACGACGCTGCGCGTCCAATGCAAGGTGGGAGATTCCAGCGTGCCTATTATGAGAAACGTGTCAGAGAGGCAGTTTGTAAGGTCTGTAATGACTCAGACCACACCACCATTTCACATTGTATGTCCGAGAGACTGTTTTGAATGCTACGCCCCTGGCCACACCAAACTGAACTGCCCTGCCAAAAACTCCCCCATTCCCAAACTGAGGGAAACTAGCTGACCTGTATTCAGAGGGAGGCAGTACAGGTCGCACAACAAACTCCCAAATAGATGACATGTCTGATGCTGAGACTGTTTACACGTCTGTGAGAGACTCATGTGATAAATCTGAGGTTGTTGTTTATCAGAATATTCACCGAGTTGGCAGTAGTGACAGTCTTTTCTACACACCTGTGGTGATGGGTGGGACGGTGACAATAGGAGGCATGTTGGACAATGGTTCTATGGCATGTAGCATTAATGAAACAGCTGAGATGAAACAGAGATGCTGGAGTGATAACCGACCAAAAACAGATTGATGTGAACGTAGTCCTTGTTGGATGTGGCAGACTTCGTGTTAGGCCCAAGTGTGCTTTTGATGTGGAAATGGAAGTGTATGGCTGTAAGATGTTTGTTCCCACAATTGTTGTCCCAGGACAGCACGATGAGTTGATACTCGGGACAAATGTTATAAAACACATCCTGCATCAGTCTAAGCTATGTGAGTCCTATTGGAAGACCCAGAAACAGAACGTTTCCTGTCTATGCTCTCAGGTCATTGTAACTACACTGTGGGGTCCCGCTAAAGCTCATCAATACATCTGACAGACCTGTGCTGTTGAGGCGCAATGCAAAGCTGGCTGATGTCTACACATGTGTAGCGCTTGAGGACATGGATGTTGCTGAACAGACAGAGGTTCCCCTGGCCGGTTGCACCCAATCAGCCGTGCCTGCTACTGTTGATGCAGTTCCTGCCGCTGCCACCTCCGTGCTGCAGCGACCTCCAGTTCCTGCCGCTGCCGCCTCCGTGCTGCAGCGACCTCCAGTTCCTGCCGCTGCCGCCTCCGTGCTGCAGCGACCTCCTGCCGTTGCCGTCTTCGAGCCGCAGCGCTCTCCAGTTCCTGACCCCGCTGCCGAATGCCAGCGCTCTCCAGTTCCTGACCCCGCTGCCGAATGCCAGCGCTCTCCAGTTCCTGACCCCGCTGCCGAATGCCAGCGCTCTCCAGTTCCTGACCCCGCTGCCGAATGCCAGCGATCTCCAGTTCCTGACCCCGCTGCCGAATGCCAGCGCTCTCCAGTTCCTGACCCCGCTGCCGAATGCCAGCGCTCTCCAGTTCCTGACCCCCAGCCTCTGGAGACCTGTTCCCCGGTTGACCCCAGCCTCTGGAGACCTGTTCCCCGGCTGACCCCCAGCCTCTGGAGACCTGTTCCCCGGCTGACCCCCAGCCTCTGGAGACCTGTTCCCCGGCTGACCCCCAGCCTCTGGAGGCCTGTTCCCCGGCTGACCCCCAGCCTCTGGAGGCCTGTTCCCTGGCTGACCCCCAGCCTCCCCAGTCCGGCTCCCCTGAGCCCCAGCCTCCCCAGTCCGGCTCCCCTGAGCCCCAGCCTCCCCAGTCCGGCTCCCCTGAGCCCCAGTCTCCCCAGTCCGGCTCCCCTGAGCCCCAGTCTCCCCAGTCCGGCTCCCCTGAGCCCCAGTCTCCCCAGTCCGGCTCCCCTGAGCCCCAGTCTCCCCAGTCCGGCTCCCCTGAGCCCCAGTCTCCCCAGTCCGGCTCCCCTGAGCCCCAGCCCGAGCTGCAGTGTTCCCAGTCCAACCCACCCGAGATCCTGGGTCCAGAGCCCTTCTGCCCGTCGGGCCGTCCGCCTGAGCTCCTGGGTCCTGAGCAACTCCGCCAGTCAGGTCGTCCGCCTGAGCTCCTGGGCCCTGAGCAACTCCGCCAGTCAGGTCGCCCACCCGAGGTCCTGCGTCCGGATCCCTCCTTCCCGTCCGACCGCCCTCCGGCCCGTCCCCCAGAGCCCTGTGGCGGGTTGGATCCGGCTCATCCTACTCACCTGCCCAGTCCACCCAGCTGCCTTCAATCTCCTAATCACCCCATACATATATATATACTCCCCTGCTTTCCCTGTGCTGGTTGTGAGATCGTCCTTAATTCGTCCCCCTGTCTGCTCCATCTTCCAGCATTTGCTCATGGTTTGTCACTTTGCCTTTTTGTCACTTTGCCTTTTTGTTAGTTTTTGCTCGCTCCCGGTTGGAGTTGTTTTAAGTTCCTGTTTTTTGACTGCTTGGTGCTCATTAAAGAACCCAGCATACTACTGAACCTCGTCTCCCGTGTCTGTCTGCGCTTGAGTCTCCGATCTGCCCCCCGGACGTGACAGTTCCAGGTCCGCAGAACATTGTGGCTGATGCCCTGAGCCGTTTGTCAAGGCAAGTGTTGGTCACAGGCTGCTTGCTGAGCCCTATGCAAGTCTTCTCACAGAGGTCAAAGATATGTCAAGTTTCTCTGTCCAAAATGCCTTTCGGTCATCCAGTCAGCACAGGGAACCCTCTTCTCTGAGTAACAATGCCCAGTCTGCATGTGTGGCACACCCAAAAATGTGACCACATTGATGTTAATGTATGATTTAATTTGTGATTGTTTATTTTGAACAATTTAATGTGTAGAATATGACCTTAGGGATTTAAGTAATAATTACAGAATGTAATTATAACATATGGACCATACAGAGGGACAGTAAAGAATTGCAGCGCCTCAGGAGGAACTATTGACACCGGAGCAGTTGCGCACAGGTTGCTTTAGGGTGTGACGCCCGCTCACTCCTCAGATGTAATCTGGAAGAAGAACTGAACAGCTCGTGTCTTGATTTCTGCTGAACTTTACCTGTGTCCTACAGGTTAGTACTGGTGAAAACGGCCAATGTTCACTCTTGGGAAACAATACTGTATGTGCACGTTCATTTTGTAAGGCTTTGTGAAGTTATTGTGGGCGTGAAAGTGTAAATATGTAGTTTAGAAATCCGCGACGGTCTCGAGCCGCAAGTTTAGCATTAGCAGGTAAGCTAGCTGCTTTGCCGCGCTAAATCGGGTGGTTTGTACCTGAATGTTGTCTTGCAGGGATGTTGCTAATGTGGTCTACTTTCACACAGTAATTATTTGGGCTCTCACACTGCTGTTAGTTACAGAAAGTGTTAATATGTAACAGTGCCTTGTGAATAAGTATATTTTGAAGAGTTAGCAAACTCATTAGTTATATGAAATATTAACTGGTGAATGTAGGAAAAATGAATGTTGTAGATTGAGTTTTGTTTACTACACTGAAGATGAGTTTAAAGCACGTGTGTACAATGTGAGTACTGTTAGTTCAGAACAAGTGCCTTGAGTTCCAGATCAGGGATAAAGACAGAATACACATTAGTTAAGGGCTAATGACAAGTTATAAAGTTTAAAGCTGTACATGCTGTTGTTTAAACGTTCTTTAGTAAACTTGTTTTGTATCTCTGTGTGATATGCAGGTCCATCATAAGTGTCAAGGTCAAATCTATTTTCAGACAGTTAACATAGCTTGTTATAAATACAGTTGAGAATTACTGTAAATTGCACTGTATCTTTACAGTTACCCTAAATCACTCGTGTACAGGTGATTAAGTGTACTTTATGTTGCTGATTGTGGAATACTGTGAGAAGTACACTGAATATGTATTGTGCTAGTTGCGGTGAATGCATGTTTGTCAAGAATTGTAAGATAACCAGACTGTTTGACACTTGTACATTTCAGAGACAGTAGGATACTGTAATAGAGACTGCTGCAACACACACAGTGGTGTTACATTGAATGTTGTTTTTGAAGTAAAGAGAGAGAGATGTAATCTGGAAGAAGAACTGAACGGCTCGTGTCTTGATTTCTGCTGAACTTTACCTGTGTACCAGGATATTAATTTTGTTGCTGTGGTACCATTCCTGGGACCCGTAACACATGCAGTCCACTTCACATGCACACTCAGTCTGTTGCAATGGAGGATGTGTCTGCTGTACTACGGTCACACATGGAATGGGATGCTGGTCCAAGAGCCCGTGCTGTTGAGGTGTTGCAGTACTTACCTCAGTTGGTTCCGCCTGGACAGGACACCTTACCTGCGTACACCGAGAAGGACCTCCGTGATAAGCAGTTGGAGGATAGAACTCTCTCTCGTGTTCTGTCCTATGTTGAGAGACATCGGAGGCCTTCCAGGAGGGAAAGATTCAATGAGTCTGTCCTTGTCACAAGGTACCTGAAGCACTGGAATAGGCTCACTGTGAACGATAGTGTGCTGTACAGGATTTCAAAGGACCAGAAAACCAAAGCAAAGCATTTTCAATATGTTGTTCCTGACTCACTTAAGACTGAGGTTCTGCAGGGGATTCACGATAGGGCTGGACATCAAGCTCAGTTCAGGAGCCTCAGCTTGGCAACACAGAGGTTTTTCTGGCCAAGCCTTGACAGAGACGTGAGAGACTATGTTCGTCATTGTCAATGATGCATCGTCAGCAAGACAGTCGAGCCTGAGGGACGGGCTCCCCTGGACAACCAGGCCACTGGAGTTGGTCTGCATTGACTTTTGGTCGGCCGAAGACTCCAGGAACAAGTCTGTCGATGTCTTGGTGATAACTGACCATTTCATAAGGATGGCCCAGGCATTTCCATGTAAAGACCAGACAGCTAAGCAGGTGGCAAGAGTTCTCTGGGACCGGTATTGTAGCTTATGTCTTCATGGGTTTGGAAGTTGTTGTTTTTTTGGTATAACGTTCCACTGTTTTAATTTTCTTATCTGACATGAGCCTGTACTACACTGCACTTTGTGTTTGGGTCTTGTGGGGTGTACAAGGCACCCTGTTGCCAGTTGCTGGATTGAGGGATAAATGCTGCCCTCGTACCACTTCATCCCTATGGGATACATTTGATGTTGGTTTTCTTGATGATGACCCTTTTGTAATTTGTCGATTTGTAGTGTTTTCTTTAGTGCATATGTGACACACACAATATATATAGACAAATATTCAAAACAACTCTCCTCGTCATTTTCGTCCAACTTATCTGATTCAAGCTCATCAACTGGTCCAATGCTTAGAGTGAGCTCGAAGATCTCTTCAGATGTCAGGTTGTGGAGTCCTTTCTTTATTGTCCAAACAAGTCTCTTTCTCTCGTTGTCGACGCCCTGGGACTGTTGAGTTGCGCTCTCTTGGCTTGGATTCCACTCTGCTGGTTCCCTCACCCTGGCAGTCGCACACTCGTAGTGCCCCTCGCTCTGGCAATGTGTCGTCACTCTGGCCCACGGTTCATGGATCACTGGATTAGCAGTTGTCAGATCCCCTTAGCACTGCCGATCCCGGACGAGCCCCCAAAGATCTGTTACAGGTCCCAGGATGAATGAGCCTGATGACAGATTTATGCCTGAGAAAAACAGGAAATAATGAGACAGGCAAATGTGTGGCTTCTCGGTTCAGCGTCTTCTCAAGCTATCCTTTATTTCACACTTCAAGTGAAAATAAAGGATAGCTAGATAGAGAGATATGAGGTAAACCAGGAGAGGGCAGTGCCAGTTATGCCAAGGGAATACTGGAGACGTGAGAGGAGGATGGAGTGGTTGATAGTGTCGAAGGTGGCGCTGAGGTCAAGGAGGATGAGGATGGTGAGGAAGCCAGAGTCGTCTCCTTCGATGCCCATTCCAAGTCTGTTACACTGGTGCCGTGACCTTCGGATCTTCAGATCATCTTGATGCTCGTCGCCGCGGATGCTGTGCTGCCGTCCTGATCTGCCTTTCAGGACTACTGTGGTCATATCAGGTTTAGTATAGTATTCATATATTTTTGGAGTTTGTGTTGTGACATATGACAAACAATGACTTCATGGACTGATTATATTTCGTACACTATCCTGATTTGAAATGCAAACTAACCTACGAGCTCCTTTGCTGTGTGAGTGAAAGAGAATGCAGTGTCTGCAGATGCAGCGCAGATGAGTAGGATAAACATGTGACTGCTGGGATGAGAGGGACACATTTCACAGTAAGGGCAATTTCACAAGCAAAAAATAAAACAGGCAGAGTCATTTTCTCAAGCAGTTAAATGTTGCCTTGTGCCTATATTTACAGTAATTGGCAAATATTTCAAAGGCTTTCAGCTTCATTGACTACATGTTTTAAGTGCTCTGTCACTCTCGAAAGAGCCACTAAAAGTCACTTGTGTTTGAGTCTGGTGAAGACGTGTTCACCAACATCCTCTACAGACAGAAAGTAGCTTGTTCTCCATCAGGCTGATGTCCCTCTACACAGACAAGATCGAGCAAGGGAGTAAAATTGATATTTTATTTAATATTTTCTGGTTAGAAACTCGACAGCACTGCTACAATAAAGAGCTGAGAGACTGCCTCTGGTCATTATTAGAGCTCCTGCATGACAACAACACAGTCTGGGTTCTGTACCTTCTGGCTTTAATATAGATGATACTCTATCTATAGATCTCTAAAAACCTCAAGCGCTTTTACATATATACATTACATGTTGAATATATGTAACGCTGCTTCACGTGAAACAACCACCATGTAAATCTATAGGAAATTGATGTTCACATGTGAAGTCATACATTTGCTGTGAAAATCACATGTAGCCTACATATGAGTGAGATGTGTAAGGAATTTACATGTGCTTTTTTTTGTAGATGTAGACTACATTTGTGCATAATGGCTTAAAATCTGAGCTCCATATATATTTATCTTTTATACATTTATATAAATGTATACATGTTGTAGATATGCCACTGGTGTCAAGTTGAAGTGGATATACAGTATATACTATTGAATGGTGTCCAAATCACCAAGCAACAGGTCTCCAATTAAAGTTGTAATCTTTAAAAGTTCAGCCCTGGTTGACCCTGGTAACAGCATGTGTGGTTTAACACTACAACAAATGCTCCTTGAGCAGCTACTTTATCAGCAATACAACAAAAGAGCAGACAAACAAAATTATTTCATTTGACTACAGAAGCCAGCAGGTGGCAACCCTCGAGGCTAAAAAAATGAAGGCAAAAATTGCAGTTCAACAAATGGCCACTTGAGGCTGGCTCTGAAAGAGTCACTCTGTTGGAAATATATTTGAAGAGACATGAGACGTCCTTTCCTCAGTTGCGTCACGTGAAGCAACGTCTGTTTCTGATGACGGTGGATCAGCTGTCAGTTGGCTTTAACCAGTGGCGGGTGTCGAGGAAAAATAGTTAATGTGACTCCTATTTTGACTTAATGTATGTATTCTATTGTATCATAGATCTAAGCACATGTGTTGTCCATCTAAGTTGAACCTTTGACTCAAGGGGCCCCAGGAAAAGCTTGCTGTTTGTTTATCTTCTTCTTTTAATTAAGACATCCAAATTGGAAGCAGCTTCTCATGCGATGGAGCCTGACATTAGATATGGTTGCTGACTTGTATAAACATTCCGTAGACCACAGGGGTCCGGCTAGCTAAACGTTGATGGACATGCAGGTTTCTGCTGATGTGAAACCACGTCATTCGGACCTGCATTTAAGGAGCTCCTCTCTGTCGAAGGGGAGAGCCTCTTCTCATTCTGTTCTGGGATGAGGAGACGTTCTCTGCTATTCAGCTGTTTAGGCAACTTATGACTTTGTCTTAGTCTATCTAACTCTGTCTTATTCTGTTTTAATCTGTTTATTCTGATAGTACACATTTGAGCTGTTTACGCTCGTTATTTTGTTTTGATTTGTTTGTAAGCATTTTATAATCTTTTCTACATTTGTAATAAATACTTAAAGCACAGAAAGTTTAAGATTTCTCTCAAGGAAATACATTGATTTCCACCACAGCGGGCCGTGCATTTTATACCCAGACCTTCACTGCTGTCATGCAGCTGAAATACCACCTTAAACCACATGATGGCGCCACAGCTATTATTTGTTTCTAAGGCTGTAACTATTGTACGTACTCGTATTAAACCATTCCGTACAAGGCTTACAATACGTTTGAATAATGCTCGAGCATTTGGAAAATGCAGAAGCTTAAATTCAGGAAAATATAATGTTTTCTGTGCTCATGTAGGACAGTGGTTCTCAGCTGGTCTGGCTGTTGGACCCACCATCATCCCTTAATGACAAGCCGCGGCTGATCCATCTCTTTAGGAGACCGTCTTATGATTTTACTTTCACAACTCAAATGTTAAACGTACTGCTCTGCAATCTCTTTCCTCGTCTCAGCCCCCTGTGTCACAGTGTGTGGTACTCTGCTGTTAAGTTTTGTTTCACGATAGTCACGTGCTCGCCCACTGACCAATCACAGCACACCCTGCACTTCGCGGCAAAGCATCACCTGGACATGTAACGATGACGTCAGTGTGGGCCGGCTGGTCTGGGGGTAGCGGCTGCTGACACAACATGTCAAACTAAAGATCTGATTGGTTGAACACTATGACAATCAACAATATCGTCCCCATTCATTTTAAACGGCACATAGAAGCACTTTTGAGGCTGCAGGCCTCGGGCCTCTCTTCTACTGAGAGACACCTGAAAATCTGATTGGATAAAAGCTCTACTTAAAACAAGCTGCACTGTAAGCAGAGCAACTGAGGAAGACAGTAGCTGTGCAATGAGAAAATGAGATAATGGGAAAAATATTTTTATAAATTATAATAATTTAAAAAAATAAATATATATATTTTTTTTGTGATTCTGTTTAGGCCAGCAGAGAAGGCTTTGCAGGCCCTGACGGCCCGCCACTGGCTTTAACAGCTGGAGAGACTTTTGAGAAGTTTGTGTCTGTTCACATGATCACTTAATAATAGTAACTAATAATACTAATAACTAATAAAGACATACAGTTATCATCACTGTAGAGGTGTTGTCTCTCTGTAGTCTGTTAACAGTCCTGTGTTCTGTTTATAAGCGCAGGATCGATTTCTACTGGCGGAGTGCGTTCGTCTTATTTATGAATTATTTGCGTTTATTATTATTACTGTACATTTTGAAATTGTGACAGGGACGTCATTATTAAATAACCCAGAATATGATTATTGTTTCTCTTAAATGATAAAACTCATCAAACACTCAGGAATGATCAGCCTCACGTGACAGAATGAAATGATGATAAATTATGTAAAAAGCTCTCTCTCACTTTAATTGTTTCCATAATAAAGTTATTGAGGGAAACATCAGATCATGAAAACACAAATCTTTCTAATAAATGAAGAAAGTTGTTTGTGGTCCTTTTGTTGTTCAGTCTACAATGAACATATATTTAAACCAGACGGTGAATCAGAAAACTAATCAAATATAAAGCTTGAGTTTATTCTGTTATCTGTCTTCACTCTGGTATGAAACTCCAGTCAGTCAGTCCGATCGGCTGCAGCGTCCAATCACATAACTGATGAACAATGAGGGGGCGTGTCGGCCGTTAAATGACTTCCTGGAAGTCTGTTCTCGTGGTTCCTCGCTCATGGCTCCTCCAAGGTCCCTCCTCCATCCTCGTTCCTTGCTCCTCCGAGCTAAATAACAGATAGTTTCTTTCTAAATACACAATTATACACAAAAAGGTTCATTAAATCAAATACACCACATGACCGAGTCCAGATATAGAAATTAAATGTCCATTGAGTAATAAAAATGAATGAGGACTCCAGGTGAATGTCAATAGTTTAGGGCAAGTGATAAGGTGTGAGGGGCATGTGTGTGTGTGTGTGTGTGTGTGTGTTGGGTTGGGGGGTTGTAGTTCCGTTCCAAGCTAAGGGAAGATATGGCAGTTCATGTCAGTTCCGTTCAGTTCAGTTTATTTCAGGGTGTGTAAGTGTGCTAGGAGAAGAAGAAGGGGAAGCCTGGAGAGTTTCATGTGAAAGGGACTTGATGAATCCCTCAAGTTAAGGAGGCCTCCAACTGGTCCAAGCTGTAGCAGAACACGATTCCTTGTTCCACCACCTGCTCCCGGGATCAGCACACCTCCAGTAAAGCCTGGTCCTCAAAGAAAGCTCTGGGTATTCAGTCGGTTCATGGATCCTTGCTGCTCCGATTTAGTTTAGTCTTTGTTGACATTTTCTTAGTTTGAGCTTTCAGGTCCAGAAACTGAATTATACTTTCTTTAACTCCATTACGCTCTTTTAATTATTTTTTCCAAAATCCCATCTCACTGTGTGTATTACTTAGTTCCACCGCAGTGTGAATCAAGGAAAGTTGTTGTGCGGTTGCTTAATAATAGTGATTACATTGTTGGATTCGTATTAGAGGAGGGTGGTTGTTTGTTTCACCTCAACAACCGAGGGCTTCTTTTTGATGTTGCATAAAATTGGTTGTATGGTGGCCTTAATGTTCATTATTTAACATGTCAGTGAGATATGAAAATTGCCTGAACCCCTTTTAATTAAAAAAGGCATTTATTTTATTTTGCACTCGATCTTAAGTAATGCTTAAAACTCTTTAAACCCTGAGCCACCGAGGACTTTTTTTGGGCTGATTCTCGAAAATACTATACCCATACTCAAAGGGGCCCCACTCTCTAACTACATGGTCTTTTTTAATAATTCCAAGGGATTATTAACACTAAGAATGGTTTGCTCATATGAATAGAGTAAATATTATGTATATGTTACTGGTTAATAGCTCATGAAGATGGAACACAGCTCCACTTTGAAAATGTCAAATTCGTATTTTGAAAAAGCACTATTATTCATAATACTATATTAAATGAGGCTCAGTAACCACCCACCATCATAGCAAACGACAGCAGTAGTGAATAGAAAAATAATTTGAGTGAATTGAGTGAAGTATGACAGAATTAGAGACATAAATGTTACGAGAGGTCGTCATGTGAGAAACAGCCTCTCCAGCTGTTCCATTGTACTTTTACAACCTAAATAACTATATATTTAACTTCCTTTATCCTTCTACATGCACAATCTATCACATACAGCAGTTAGAAATCATTTTGGAGAGCTGGAACCGTCTCCAAAGCCTCTCCAGGCCGGCGACCTACAGGAGAATTGCGCAATAGCGGTTGTGTATTGGACCATTGTAGAGCTCCTGGTTGGTCGATTTTCGTTTTTTTTTGCTCTGTGTGCACGTGTCTGGATGTGGCCAATCGAATGGCGTTAACAGATTTACCAGGAAGTCTTTAGTTTTCCGAAAAATTCCGATCTACGCCGAGGACCCGGCGCGTAAAAGTCGCGAGACTGCCTCGCTGGAATGTTGTCCCCCAGTTTATTTGACCCCCCTTTCTTTATTTCACTACTTTATTAGAACGGAAATGGGACAGAATGAGGTGAATCAGCGGTCAAAATGGAGTTTAAGGACACGGTTTGATGATTTTGCTTCAAAAACGTGAGTACTGACCCAGAATTTTTTGGCAAAGTGATAGATGCCGGGGGCTGCTGTACCCCCGGTAATGTTTGAAGCGTCTCCCGGAGAGAAAATCCGAGATATACATTCGAAGCGTGGTCGAATGCTATTGTTGCTAAGTACCTAGCTTTACCATGGACGGTTGAGAAACGACTTTTGAGAGGCTATTTCTGATGCGTGTCTCGGCCAAATGAACACGAAAAAGTGACAATATTTCGCACGAGGCTAGGAATGTTGTCGTAGATCGTGTTTTATTGTGTTTTGAGTGTGTAAAGTGTTACACATGCTTCGGTTCATGAGAGATTCTTCGTTCAAACGGTATGCTGCATTGTTGTGGAAATATTATATTTGTTAGTAACAATTGCAGAATGCAATTTTCAGTAACAAATTGTTACTGAAAATTGCATTCTGCGGTTTAGCTTGGTACTGTTCAGAACCGGAATTTGCGGAATTTGCCCCGGGGGCGGGTCAGGGCCCAGAAAGTTAAAACAGCTGTCTGTTGTGTTACAGGGCCAAGAATGACACAAATCCCACTCTGGTGCAACACATTTAATTTCTGATGAAATATGAAAATAGTGGTTAGGTCAGAAGCGCTCTCTGTCCCGTTTATGAACTCACTCCTCTCGTACTGGTGGCTTCCTTCTACTCTACTAGTGTTAGCTACTGATGCTCAGTATAATGCATAGAGCGCCCTCTGTTGATGCTGAATGCTGGGCTTAGCAGGAATTAAATAACCACAGATCCCAGTAAAATAACTAATAACAGAATGATACAGGTAAGTGACTAAGTAATAGTGTTATGTTTCTGAGACCTTAGCTGTTACTGAATAAAAAGGGGGGAGGGGGTCTTCTCAAACACCCAGTGCCACAATAGCAGCAAAAAATTGGCACTATGAGAGCGGTGAGAGTGAACCAACATTGCAGCTGGACAGCTAAACGTCATTTTGAGTAACTTTTACATACCAAAGGAATACTTTCAACCCAAACTTTGATGTTTGCCCAACCATGACCAAATATTGTTAACCCAGACTGTTGAGGCAATAATATTAACAGGAGCCCAGCGCTGGCCTGGTTTGTTGACTAGTTACTGCGCATGTGCGCCAAAAATAAGTTCGCTGAATTCAGGTTTCAAAATAAAACATGTATTTAATAACAAATGCAATCTGAATTAACTATCGATAGTAAAATGCTCTCGAGAACAGCTTTCACACACACTCCAAACAGGAAGCTTGTTACCTGAAGGACGAAATGTAAGGAAGAGACTGAAATAATCATTTGAATCTCCTTTCATAGTCCGTAAAATATCTGTCTCAAATACTATTGGCTCAAATCCAGCTGACTCCTCCTAGCCTTAGTCAGCTGACTCCCTCGTCGTCTCCTATTGGTCTCCGTCTGTAGCTCCTCCTTCTTGGGTCCCTCTTGGGTCCTCGCTCTAATCCTGGTGTCCTCTGTTAAAGCCCGACTTAAAATCCCTGTCTATCCCTATCGACTATTCTTACAGATTAATACATTCATTAATAATACATCCAATAATTGTCTCTTATGGTTCAACACTCCTATAGTAAACATATTGTAAACACACTATACACTTGATAAGTATTCTGGTACTTCCTGATACTTTGACACTTTTTACAAGCATATGTGTGGCATTTCCACGATGCTTCCTATACACATACTGTAAAGATAATACATCTCATAGATAAATATATTGCAACTCTTTAACCCATGGTAACATTCTTATTATTTTGACACTTCTATTCACCATAAGAGGTGCTAATCATCATACTAAACTAATTCTAATACTAAAATCCTACTAATTCTATCTTTAATACTGAAATCCTCCACAAGACCATGATCTTTCCCGAACCAAGTGGGTTTGTGCCTAAATCTAACAAAGCCGTATACACCGTATTAGTGTAAAATAAGGAAACTGTTTTATTGTCATTATGGAGGGCATGGATGGTCCATTGTAAATGCTGGACACCTGACACTTAATGGGCACTGTGGTTGAGCATGTGTGTGGATGAAAAGGCCGGTGGCTGGTGCCTTTTTTCTAAACCTCAGACAACACTGACATCAAGTGGCAGCTTGGAGGAATTTCATCATACAGGCGCTAAACTGCTTCATGTAGTCAGATAAATGTGTCATTAGGAGCCTTTCTCATTTTGGTGCCCATTGTCTTCAGCGTGTTATCAATTACAGGAGGTGCACTTGTGAAACACTATCTGCAGCTGTTGAGGTCAACTCGCTGCACAGGCACAAGAGGATAATCAAGAGTAAAGTTGTTTCTGTCTTCATATTTCTTTGTAGCAGTTTTACTGTTGCCAAACATTCAGCGCAAACAAATACAGCAGTCATTTCAGAGCATGCAGAAAAGAAAGAACAAATGTTATGGAGACCTGTCTGTAAGTTGTCCAGACAAGTTATACAAGTTTGTCAGCACGTCTTAAGCTTTTCAGGACCTTTGAGAGTAAGCATTGGAGCTTTGGCCTGAGTCGCCTTTCCTGAGACTGAAAAATACACCACACAGGTTTTCAAGTTACTTCAGTCACTATCGTTATCGGAACAGAGCGGCCAACTCCAGCAGTAACAAACAAAACCGGTTGACCAACAGACACTGCAGCATTAAACAACTTAAACCAACTCTGAGGGGTGGGACTTAGCGTAGGGTCAATTGTGGCCAAGGTGTTACACAGATTGGCAGTGTCTTTAATATGAACTCCTGAATAGTAAATGTAGATCTGCCATTACTGGAGTAGCATATGCATATAGCATATGGTTATGCTATGTTTGAGTCAATAATTGAGGACATAACTGAGCGACTATCTATTAATTTTGAAAGAGCAATGGCCAATGGGGAAACGTCAACACTCAACGGACCAATGGTGTAGCTTCAGCTAATGTGATGCTATAACAGTCCCAAATCTTTCCAGTCTTTCCACCAGGAGTTGAAACTGGCCGGAGGGATTTGCTCTTATTGAGACACAAGAGCATTAGTGGGGTCCAACACTGATGTTGGGTTATACGGTCTGGTTCACGGTCCAGTTCACTGTTGGATGGGGTTTAGGTCAGGGCTCAAGTTCAGTCTGCGAAAACCATTTCTTCATGGAGCTTACTTTGTTGACAGGGATTTTGCCATGTTGAAACATCTAAGGGACAAGCACAACTGTTGCCAACAGAAGTGGATGTGAATCAATAAAATTATGATTAATAGCATGGCGGCCTTATTAGAAACATTTCCAGAGGAACATTGTGTGGTGGTTATCCAAAACATTTGACACAAGTGAACATGTTTGGCATATGACAAGAAGACAGATAATATGACTTTACTGACAGAGGTTTACCAGTTCAAAGGATGGCTTATTGCAGAAATTTCAGCACAGAATCTGTTTGATATTGTAAATTAATTAATACTTAAATTTTGCTGTTGAGGCTTTAAGGGTCAATCAAGGGGTTTCGAATCCCCAGAGACCCCCGTATTTAGCACACTGGCTGCAACTGTCTTCTGTCTTTTCAAGGATCCAAGGATTTCCAGCTGACTGGACTACACTTCAATACAGAGACTGTTTTCTAAAAACAATGATCAGTTGCCTTCATCTCCTTTCACGTGTTTCATTGTCCTTAGTAAATTAATTCAGATATTCTTATTCATATAGGAAATATGTGTCACTGTCTCGATCGGTGACTCTATTATTGAATATTTGACTGAATTCTATGATTCTATGATCTTAGTGTCAGAAATACCTTCCAAACTACTGATCTGTGTAATAAACAAGTTTTCTTGGACACTTCATGAGAAGTAGCTATAGTTTTATTTATTGATGTAGCCCGTCAAAGCTTTATAAACCCGTAGTGAAGCTGGAAAGCTCATGGTGAAACTGGGAGGCTAGAGCAATCGTTACAGATATAGGTTCACACAAAAGTGTATCAAGAGACCAACATTAAAAAATGCTAATGAAAGAATAGCTCATAACTCTGGGAACTATGCTTATTAACTTTCTTACAAATATTGAATGACAGCAGAAGTAGAAAAGATAGCTCAACTCTACTCTCATGTTTTATTATGTTTGGGTTCATTTTAGATAAAGCAATGGCATTTGAGTGATTGGATGCTTCAGGTTTCCTACGTGGGTATGAGTTCATTCACACACATGAAACATCTACATAAAATGCAAGTATTTAAATGTGACATTCCACATGCTCTGTGACTGCATTTAAAAAACATGCAGCACTTCCTTGTGCTTGGAAATTCCAGTCTAGCAACAAGAAAGGGAACGCCCATGTGGAAGTAAGAAAGATAAAGTCATGTGTCAGGAAGAGAAATTCATGGCATGACAGGACACACAACAGCAAGATCTTTTTAGCTTCTCAACATGAGAATCATGCCACACTATCATGGTAAGAGTCAGGGGTTTTTCTGTGGAATTATTTTTTCCTTTCTTTGAGAGTAATTAATATTCCTATGCATATTACACTTTATTGACATGTCCCTCTGGATATACTTCTTCGATGTCTCGTTTAAGTTCTGTTTCAAAGTGAAGGTGGATTTATATATTTTTGGGATGGCAACCATGAATGTAACACAGAAATGTCTCCAGAAACCAGGACATTCTTTTACTCCTGTTAAATAACAACAACAACAACATTATCCTCATCTTGATTGTTATCATTATCTATTAAACAGTGATAATTATGGAAATCGATTACTGACAGAAAAAGTTCAGTTTTACAAATGCCATTTTAAATTTCAGTAAAGACCTTGTCTTATTTTACCTTTTTGTCATAATCCCCATTTAGTAAATCATAATTTATAAAACTTAAAATTCTGAGACACTAATATGATTTACTGATGTATTGATTTGATGTATCATTTAGTTTTTTCAACATAATAAATACATTTTTGGCACACACAGTTTGAGAGACATACTTATACCATCAACTCCTCTCTAAAAACTGTCTGTAAATCGTACCTGTATTGTGTAGCAAGGTGATATGAAAGCAGACATGGCTAATTATTATGCAGACTTTTGGCCTACTATGGCGAAGGCATGACCCAGCCTACTCTGCCTCTGATTGGCGAGCTAGTGGCCCGCTTCCTTCATTGGTTAGGCTGGTTAGGTTTAGGGTAAGAATGTTAGTGTAAGCCAACCAGAGGCACAGCAAGGCGGGTCCTATTTCTTAAATTAACTTTAAAATTGTACTTTTTATCAATCCTTTTTATAATTATTTTGAAGGGATTTCATGCCTTCATTAGTTAGCTGATGTAATGAGATATCAGAAAATAAGGGGAGAGAGAGATGGGGAATAAACAAATGTCTCTGGTTGGACGCAACCAAGAAAACCTGAAACTCATGGTTGGCAGCCCATTCCAAAAACTGATTTTTAAAATCCATTCTAACCTTTTACTTACTGATTTATTTTCGTTGCAGAAATGGGCTTCCATAATAAAATCAAGGACTAAGAATATGAGACCAAAGAACAAAGTCAGTCAGACCATAGGCCAAAACCTAAGAAAGCAGTTTGTGTTTTTCTTTTAAAAGTTTCTTTATATATATATATATATATATATATCTCTTACAATAAGAGATATATATAAATATCAGCGGGTGACTATGGTCCCATACAAGCATGAAGCAAGCATACGTGTATTCAACATATCAGTGATTGGATTTGCCAAAATCAAATTATTGTCTTTGGGAACCAACGAAGAACAATTAGAAGTCAGTGCTCAGCTTCAGTCGCTAACATTAAAGACAACAAAAAAGCCATGAATCTTGGTTTAGTCATGAACATGGACAAACTCTCACCTTAAGAATATATCAAGAGGTAAAGGACTTATGTCTCAGCAGAATTAAAAAAACAATAGGCTTGACTTTTGTGATGTTGTCTTTTGGACCCTAGGCCTTTTTTTGGCTTCTGCTCAAAAATACTATACCCATACTCAAAGGGGCTTATCTCTCTAACTACAAGGTATGTTTGAATAATTTAAATTGATTAATACCACTCAAGGGGGTGAGCTTTGGTGAGAGGTGTAAATATTGTGTATATCTTACTGGTTAATAGCAAATGAAGATGGAACACAGCTCCACTTTGAAAATGTCAGGTTTGCCTGGTGAAAAAGCACTATTATTGATAATACTATATTAAATTAGGCTCAGTAAAGCCTAAAAACCACCCAGCATCATAGCAAAGCATGGCAGTAGTCATACAAAAAATAATTGGAGTGAATAGAGTGAAGTAGGCGCGCGGAGCGGAGCATGCGTAAAAACCGGATTCCCCAAATGTGAAACGTGGTCCCCCAGCCTCTTTTGACCCTCCTTTCTTCAGGAAACAGTTGAATTAGACAGGAAACAGATAGCAGAAGTAGCTTTCAGCGGTAAAAATGGATTATGGACGTTTTTTTTCAAATATTTCAACTTTGGCGTTTTGGCGTTTGACGCGATTCGCGTCCATCGCGCCGCAAATTCGCGGCCAACGCGCCGTGTCATCGCAGATTCGCGTCACTCCAGTCTCATCGCGTCTGTGCATAGACTGATAGCTGATGATAGCTCTTCAATTCTCCGTGCCACAGTGTTACGAGCCAGGCAAACTGTCTTCTTCTCTTGGCAAATGTTTTCTGCTAATTTCATAACAGTCTTTGATAAACTCACCTTCCGTAAAAGGTTTGCCATGTTTAGCAATTAACATGGCCACTTCGTAGCTTGCTTTGGTGATGTTTTCATTTGACTCACGGGCTCATTTGAAAAGGACCGCTGCTGTGTGGCCAAGTTATCTTGGAGTTGCTTCACTTTTCTAGCATGGTCGCTCTCTGATAGCTTGTTGTAGGCATTAGCATGTTTTGTCTCGTAGTGTCTCTTTACATTATATTCCTTAAACAAGACAACAGTCTCATGACAAATTAATGCAGACACAGTTGTTTCGGTGAAAAAATATTGCGATCTCCACCTCTCCTGGAAGCGGTGGCCCTCGGTATCGACTTTACTTTTTTAAATTACCATAGCCATGACAGTTCAAGGGTCAGAGCCAATTTCAAACAGCCAGACAGTTACAGAGTGGTGCTGCCACCATGAGGTAAAAAGAGGAATTTCATGTTGAATTTGTATGATTTATTCATTCCGTTTTGACTGTGCTGACGGGCCATAAATAATGCATTTTAAGACAGAAGGCGCGGGCCGTATAAAATCTGACCTCGGGCTGTCCGCGGGCTGGACTTTGGACATGCCTGTGCTATACAAAAAAACTTGCCTTGATGTCATTTACAGTAACATGATGCTCTCAGTTGAAAACATTTTGGTCTTGTTTGACCTGTTTGATTCAAGACAAAAACAAAGGCTGTTTTTTCAGCCTTGTAACCTGACTGTTGGCTAAAAGGACAAGTGTACTCTGATATTGTCTCGTGAGAGGTGACAAATGAAGTCAGCTGAAATATGAAATCTTTCCCTCAACAGCCTCTCTGTTTGACAACGCAGCACTGTATGACAAACGGTGTATTTCTGTCCGGCAGGGTTCGGAGGTGCCGCAATTCCAAACGAAAGGAGGATTGTTCTAGTCGGGAAGACCGGAGTGGGAAAGAGCGCCGCAGGAAACACCATCCTGGGGAGGGAAAGCGTTTGAGTCAGAGCTGTCTCCATCCTCCTTGGCGTCTGAATGCCAGAAAGCTAAGGGGGTTGTTGGAGGTCGAAAGGTCGCCGTCATCGACACTCCGGGGCTGTTTGACACAAATTTCACCCAAGAAGCGGTGTTGAAGAGGATCAAGATGTGCATCTCTCTCTCTGCTCCTGGTCCCCACGCCTTCCTGGTGGTTCTTCAGCTGGACAGGTTCACCCAGGAGGAGCAGGACACCGTCAAGATGATTCAGACCACTTTTGGGGATGATGCAGCTAAATACACAATGGTGTTGTTCACACATGGAGACCAGCTGAGGAACCAAACCATTGAGGGCTTTATTTCAGAGAGTCCCGAACTGCTAGCCATGTGATGGAAGATTTCTATGTTAATCGGGAGAAGAGAGTTTTGTTCACAAATCAATAATAAAGTCTTCAGAAGATTCAAAGTTGTCCTTTTCCGTTTATTCACTTGCAAGTGGGAAGAGAACACAACAGATACGTATTCAGCAGTCTGTGGTATTAACTTCAACTTGGTTCAACATGCAATATAATTTTATGCATACAGAGGTTCACGCCTTTAGATAAATCATACATAGGGGAGTATAGGTCTTATGACACAGACCGTCTTGATCTGCTCATTATCTGGAGTCTGTCACTTCAAATAGGAGTCGGTTACGGTTTCAAGGTAAGATGAGACTTTCAACTATAAGTTCCTCATTACTGCATAGTTTTAACCACACGTAAGTTTCGGGTTCACAACACGGACACAGTCGTGAATATATTTTCCCATTACAGCCATCATTCAGAAGTGCAACCATCAGTACCACATCTTTAACAACAAAGACCCTGAACAAACCGGTCAGTTCCTGGACAAAATTGACAAGATGACTATGGCTAATGAAGGAAACTACTACACCAACGAAATGTTCCTGAGAGCAGAGGCATAGATAAGGAGAAACAGCGAATCCTGAAGGAGCTGGAGGCGAAGAAGCAGAGAGAGCTGGAAGAACTGAGATCTCAATATCAGGAAAGGGCATGAAGCGGGTGAATAGAAGATATGAGCATGAAGCCAGGTCTCTAGCTGAAAAATCCAATGACTTTGTCACTGCTCCGGTAATAGCTGTGGCAACAGCCTGTGGTGCTGCTGTCGGAGGTCTGATTGGAGTTGCAGGAGGTTCAATCGGTGTGGTAGTTGGAGTCGCTGCTGGAGCAGCTGTTGGAGCTACCATCGGTGCCTTATCCTTGAAAGCTTCAGAGCGCTGCCATGTGCAATAAGGACCGTAAAGCATACAGTTAAATAATGACGTTTATATTTGATAATTTTACAGGAAAGTCTCATCTTCTACTCGGGAATTGCTTCACAGTAAACTTTTTGCACATATAATTTATACTAAAGATGACTCAATCACTTTTTGTTGATTGACTTTACTCAGACAGGAGGAAATGGTGCATTTCTTGGGGACTATTTTCAGCAGCAGATTAATCCACATTAGATGCTCAGTATTTGTGGCAGCAGGACAGTGTATGTAGGATGTTTTATCTATTTATTTTTCCATTACTCTGTAGGTGGTATGCTGCAACAGTCTTATGTCTAATGTTCTGCTATAAGGTGAAAAAAACGCTCTGACTTGTTTGTATTTCTTTGAACCAATCACAATCGTCTTGGGCGGCGCTATCACAGGACGTAGGAACAGGGCGCTTGCAAATTAGATAGCACAGATAGCGTAAGGGGAGGAGAATCTCGGCTAAAATAGGCGGCCAATGGCAGACCTATACCCTGTGAGTCAGACTAACACTGCTGTAAACAAAAAGCCATTAGTCACTTGGTGCTACTTTGTTACTGAGATACATTTTTTTTGCAAAAATTACTTAAACATTACACGTTAAAAACATGGTTCCCACAAAATGTGAAGATTTGCTTGTTTTACTTTTCTTATATAGACATGGAAATAGTCTATATAAGACTATATATAGTTACTCTCTCTCTTTTGATACTATAAGTACATTTGATTAATAATACTTATGTACTTTTACTCAAGTAATATTGTCAATGCGGGTCTTTTACTTGTATTGGAGTATTTTTACTGGGTGGTATTGCTTCATTTAAGTAAAGAATCTGAATTTGGCACAAAGCAAAGTGGTAAAAGTGTCACAAGAGCCTAGTTTCTCCACACTAATGTAACCACGGCTGCTAAACATGCATTACATTTTAAACTACCTTGAACTAGTTTTGACGAAACTAAATTGCATGTGCTTTTATTGTGTCAGCTGTGAATTGTCTCCAAATTAGTTTTCTACCGTATATATCAGGGGTCTTCAATTAAAATTCCAAAAGGTCCAGATTGAGAAAATCTCCTCGGGCAAAGGTCCGGAACATTACAATAATATCTAACTCGCGCCACTTAGTGCCATATATATATATATATATATATATATATATTCAAGAAGTCTAGTAGTAGTAACGTCTCTGTGTAGTCAACAACTGTCAAATCAAATAAAGAAAGTACACATCAATTATATTTTAACAATTATTATTCTCAGTTTTCAAAATTTAACTGGATGGATTATAAATAATACATAGAAATACATAAATAAATGTTCTTCTCTCATTTCAAGTAAAATAATGGCTCCATCTAAAAATAAAATACACAAAAAAGAACTTTTGAAAAACTTATCTTAAAGAAAGTGCTTGATTTTAGAAAGATGAGCCTTGTGTCTGAGGCTGCTGACAGGTATTTGCTTGATTTTTTCACATAACTCTTCTTTTTGTTTCCCCTCAAGTAAAGTTCCAGCTACTGCACTCATGCCCTCCTTGACAACCTCTCCATCAGTGAATGGCTTTTTATGTTGACCCAAAATCAAAGCAACTTTCAGGGAACATTCGTAAGCACGTCGTTGGGCAGTGAATGAATGTGTTAATATTCTGGTGGAACGTTCAATATTGGGCTCTTAAATGGTTTATTTTCTGTGCCCTCAGTTCGGATTGGAGTGGGTATGTTTGGTCTCGTTTCACATCGGCGCTTTGAATAATGACCACGGTATCTGAGCATATGAGACAGAGTGGTTTAGTAGCGCCAGCAGGAAGAATGAACAAATACGAGTCCGTCCATTCTTTGTTAAAGCTGTTTTCGAGGTCCACCTTTCTCTTTTTAGAGCACGCCATGTTAACTTGCTTCTCCGACTTACTCACTTCTCTCACTGCTCTCGCTCCGTCTCCCGCCTGTCTGCGTAATCTCTCTCGACTCACGATGCATTTTGGAATAAACATTCGATTGGCTGAGTAGCGTCACGTGAGATTATTTACAATGTATGTAATTGGTCGGTGTGTTTCCTGAACTGCTGAATGAGTGCCGTAAAGGCCAGAAAAGCTGCGCAGGTTAAAACAGAAGCGCTCCGCCAAAATGTATAATTCTCAATTATCCATCAATTATACGTCCGGGTCCGGATAGGACAGCGTCTGGGTCCGGATCCGGACCGCGGTCCGCCTATTGGCGACCCCTGGTTTATATGATTAAATAACAATGCTGATGATATGGAATTTGTTTCATATGACGGATGTGTATTTAAGTCAGATATTTGATACAGTGCCCACAGCAAAAGAACAAAAAGCTAAGAACACTGATGTTGCTATGCTTTATCTCTACAGGATCTCAGAGACAGAAGCAAAGTGATGAACTCCGAATCGTTCTGGTGGGGAAGAGGGGAGCAGGGAAGAGCGCAGCAAGAAACATCATCTTGGGGAGGAAAGCGTTCCAGTCGGAACGCTCTTCTTCCTCCCGGACATTTCGATGTGAGAGAGCTAAGGGAGAGGTCGGAGGTCGAAAGATCACCGTCATCGACACTCCGGGGCTGTTTGACACTGTTGGGTCAGAAAATCTAAATGAATATCATATGTGTGTTTTGGTGTCCTCATGAGAAGGTTCATGACCTGCATATGTGTGAACTTGCTCTGACATTTCCTGCCTATGGTGAACTCGCTTTGACATTAGACTCAGCGGCTGATAAGTCTATCAAAGTGTCGAAGGCCTGCTGAGGGAGGGAGCTCCCTCGGCACCAGGTCCTAAATCGGAATGACAACAAGGATTGTGGAGGCGCTGAAGATGTTGTGAGAACGTCCTGATTACGAGGAGACGACCTTAGTGCCAGGGCAGACGCTTAAGTGAAGTAACTGATACACTTCACTGAAGCGGGGCGTGAACGCAATTTATGTGCGTCACCTCGGGTGACGAAGATCTCAACTTGAAACAACCCATGTACCAATCATTGTGATTGTTTTACTACCCATGACCAATCATATGCAGTTGTTTTGCAGTATATATGCAAGTGGCTCAGAGTTAGACCTCTGAGCAATCCTGACATGTTGTATGTATGTGATCAGCCTTACTCCTTCTTGTGCGCAAAGAATAAATGTCCTGTGATTAATGATTTTCAACCGGTCTTGAGTGAATTTTTCTATCAGATGGTCCTTCGAGCCGGATTCAACATCTCCGTCTTCTCCCCAGCTTGTCCTGAAACCGTGCACGGGAGAGTCTAGGACTCTTGCTTAAAGCCCTCCGCCCTATTCTCACACGAGAATAGTTTGGCATATTGAGAGGCCAGGAATCCACTGGCTGTGGGGGGAGACGGAGTGACGATTGCCTTGAACCAGACCGTGTTGGAAAGTCATTGCAGGTAAATATAAACCGTTATGTGATCTCAGACTGGGTCTACACGAGACACGATAACAACCAAAGTTAAGTAATCTAAAAACCAAATTTTAGGTGAAAATAACACTTTAGCGAATCTGAGAAACAGAGAGAGTTCTAATCCAAGCTATCCCAAGAAGAAGTGGTGAAGAGGATCGAGACGAGCATCTGTCTCTCTGCTCCTGGTCCCCACGCCTTCCTGGTGGTTCTGAAGCTGGGCAGGTTCACCCAGGAGGAGCAGGACACCGTCAAGATGATTCAGACCACTTTTGGTGAGGAGGCGGCAAAATAGTGTGTTGTTCACACACGGAGACTATCTAAAGACGCAGACCATCGAAAGCTTTATTTCAAGGAGTGAGGAACTCGAGCTCATTCAGGAATGCTACGGGAGATACGACGTCTTCAACAACCAAGTGAACCACCAGGTGCAGTCCCATCAGCTCTTGGGGAAAATTGTCAGAATGACACAGGAGAACGGTGGAGGCCACTACACCACGAAGATCTTCAACGAAGCAAAAAAGGCCTCAACGAAAGAGCAACAAAGACTTTCTATGGAGCTGATGGCAGAAGAGCAGCAGAGGAGGAAGATCCTGGAGGCTGAAGTTGAGAGAGAAATTACAGGAGGGTCAAAGAAACGGAGAAAATGTCTTCTGCAGTAGACAGAGGTATTCTGGCTATTCAGAAGCAGCTGGACTTGGTAAATAGATCTGGCTGCATTTTTTTTATCTACTGATTAAAGGTCACGTTCTACAAAACTGTATGCAGCCGGGGAAGCTTTGGTCTGAACAGGATGTCTTTGTAGTCTATTTAGTGTAGCTGCATACACATTTATGTTGAGTCATGTGTTCACAGTGGGTTTACTCAGGAGCATGTCGAGGGGTTGTGTGGATCCTCAGATTTGTTTTGTCTTTATATACTACAAAATGCCATTTAAGTCAATATGAAATATATAGATAAATACATGAATAAATAAATATGCTGTAAAGTAAGACTACTGTATAGACCGCAATATAAATATTTACAATAAAGCATTTACAATTAATGAAATTAACGTTTTTTTTAAGTAATTCTTAGTCTACATAAATAACATAACTATTATAATTATTAATACAGACTTCTGCATTAATTGCATATGTTTTGTTGTTGCCGTCTGTATAATCTTAAGTAAACAACCTTCAATACAGTGTTTTGATGAGAATTAGTTCCTGTTTACAGTATTATTTCATAATGACTTTATGGTGCAATACTGATTCATGTGTAGTGATGAACAGATACACTGCTGGGATGCTCTCATAGTTATGCATTAAATGATATGATGCATCGTGTTTTGCCTAATTTGAGACAGATGTCATTGTGCGTGCTGCAGTGGACATTTTGGGGCCAAAATTAGGAGCATAGAATTTTGTGTTTCGAGTTTTGCATATTGAAACATTGAGACAAAACAATTGTAAAATACTGTAGTTTTTTGCTAAAATGATCTCCTCTGCCTCAGCTGCTTCTGGGAAGACTTTCCACAAGATGTTAGATGAGGTTTAGATCAGGGTTCTGTGCAGATCAGTCAAGTTCTCCAACAAACCATAGAAATAGAATAGGAGTAGGACAGACATTCCCATTGAAATAAATGTAGCAGGAGGGTCAGAGCGGCAGCCAATAGCATCTCACTGGTTACCTCGAAAAATAGCCAGTGGGATTTTTACCATTGGTCATGGTTTGTGAGTTTTTTAATGTTTAATGTTAGTTATGAATATACATACTTCCTATTGTGCATTATATACAACATACTGATTGGATTTGTGCAACATCTGATGTAATAGGCAGGCACAAACTTTCCGGAGAAAGATAACTATGACAGTTCACGTTAGATATAATCCCCTCGTGATTTACAACAGTGAACAAACTCTAGAAAATGTATTTTTATGTATTTTTATGTAGAGGTGATTTCTGGCATCTTCAAAGCAAAATATTCTGTTTGGCTTTACTTGAATATATAACCACATGGGAATATTTAGGGAATGTTCCGTGAAAGTTACCTGTTTACTAATGACTTAATCACTTTGTCTTTTTTCTTTTAAATTTGCATTAGAGTGAAACTGTCACATTTTGTAGTGGGCTTGAACACATAAAGAGTAAGCTGTATTAATGGAGGCTAATTGTCAGTTTTGGTTTGCTGTTCATTTCAAGTTTCTGTGAGGATTTTTCCACTGGTTTTAAACAGTCTCAATTCAACCCTGATGCCTGTATATGACCTACATCAGTGAACGAGACCATCAGAGAGTAGATTGGTTATTTCTATATTTTTATTCTGGTTCTGGTGAAATTAAATAAAATCATGCCGGCTCACCAGTCCTTCTTCAGCTCAGACACTAGAGGGGCCTCTGGCAGCGACCAACCCTTCATGGACAGACCCAGGGTATTAGTCTCTTAATTGTCGTTTCCTCGCTCCTCGCTCCTCGCTCCTCGCTCCTCGATCCTCGCTTGAACCAGAAGTTCTTATTTAGCTCGGAGGATCGAGGATGGAGGAGGGACCTCCTCCATAAACTCAAGCTTTATATTTGATTAGTTTTCTGATTCACCATCTGGTTTAAATATATGTTAATTGTAGACTGAACAACAAAAGGACCACAAACAACTTTCTTCATTTATTAGAAAGATTTCTCTTTTCATGATCTGATATTTCCCTCAATAACTTTTATTATGGAAACAATTAAAGTGAGAGAGAGCTTTTTACATAATTTATCATAATTTCATTCAGTCACGTGAGGCTGATTAGATTTAGATTTTTAGAGGACGTTTCCCCTTTCACCCCCCCCCCATTTAAAAATAAAAGCCCCACACAATGAATTCTAACTGGAATGTTTGTGATGAAGCCTGTCATTTAACCTCTGCTTGTGTGTGTCAAACATTATGAATATGTCTCCTCTCCCCCTCTCTCACCCACCCAGTCCCACCCTTTCAAAATAAAAGCCCCATAGAGTAACTGTATCTTAACATGAAGCTCAGAATGAGGTTCGTACAGAATACAAGATTCAATCCAAGAGTATGAATCTAAAATGCAGAAAAGAGAGACGCGCTATCTCAATCGAACCTGAACGACACTACCGGTAACATCGGAGTGTATATATATTGCGACGTCTTCGGGCAGTAGAAGCCACACTGTCAAAATGTCGTTAGGGATTTTCTAGTTAGTATTATAGTTACTATTATTAAGTACAGTGATCATGTGAACAGACACAAACTTCTCAAAAGTCTCTCCAGCTGTTAAAGCCGACTAACAGCTGATCCAGCTGTGATCAGCTGATCCTCCGTCATCAGAAACAGACGTCGCTTCACGTGACGCAACTGAGGAAAGGACGTCTCATGTCTCCTAAAACATATTTCCTCGTTCCTCTCTCCTTGCATGGTTTCCTCCATGCATCCCTGGTGGGAGGGACTAATACGTGAGGGAAACGGGGATGCAATTAAGAGACTTGAGAAGTACCCCAGGACTGCTTAGACCCTGCTGCAGTAAAATTAGAGTTTTTTTTAAACGGAATCCGGTGCTGAGAAACACTACCGCTTTTGACCACAATGACCTCCAAAATCAACACAAAATGTCAGTGTAGCTGACACCTTGTAGCTTTAAAGATTATGTTTCATAGACATCTTCAAAGAAATCTATTTAGAAAAAAAAACTGAACTAGTAAACATTTTTTTAAAACAAACCGGAGGTGGCCTTGGAGATCACGTGAGTGCTCAGCATCACAGTCACGTGATAGACACAATAGTACACATCAGCCGCCGCGCACAGCGTCCAGCAGTCTAGCAGGATGAAGCACAGAGAGCTGGCGGCGGTAGCTCTGATTCTGTGTTTGTCTTTGACTCTGTGCTCCTCTCAGACTTACGTCCTTACCGATAAAGAGGGCCTGGGGAGACCTTTTGACGGAATTGGAGGTTTGAGCGGCGGAGGGGTGAGTTAAGTCCGTTTATATCTACTTCCTGCTAACGTTACGATACTGTCCGCAGAAGGACGTAAGTTAACGTTACGCTATCGTTACTCTTTTTGTCATGTAATATTTGAAACACTTCTTCCTTTAGGCGACGTCTCGGTTGCTGGTCAGTTATGCTGAGCCTTACCGCAGCCAGATATTAGACTACCTCTTTAAGGTAGGACCCGGCGAGCCGTTCATTCACTGCAGCGTTCACTTCTCCAAAAGTAAACCCGCTCTGTTTCTGTTTCAGCCCAACTTTGGCGCCTCTCTGCATATACTGAAGGTGGAGATTGGAGGAGACGCTCAAACTACTGGTGAGTGATATTGGTAACACTACAAATAATGAATACAGTTGCAAAATCCCACATTTAAGGAGGTGGAAGCTGAAAAGCTTTTCATTTTCTCTTCAAAAAATGTCCGTGGATTTAATTTTCTGTGACTTGACTAATAGAGCACTAACATTTACTGGAACGTATGTTCCCTAATGTATCCCAAAATATGCTGAAAATTGCTAAATGAGTGTGTTTCACATTAAATAGACAAAATAATATCGTCATGGTAATATAATTAAAAGAAGCAAATATAAAATTATTTTAAAATGGATAAAGTATAGTAGGCCTATTAAAGTGATAAAATGTAAACAACGTGGGGTTATGTTCCTGCATGCTGTGTTGGAGAGACTTACAGATCATTTACTAGTGCAGGGCCCGTTCGCATCGATTCAGAGCGGCCGACTGCTTGACCTGCAGTGACCCGCGGTGCTGCTGCTGTTTGCAGCTTTCTTGAGAAAGTCTCATACAAACAACTTCACACTCAACGTTACACTTCCTTAGGCCTTGAGCAATACACCTGTTATGACATGGTTGCATCCCCTAGCAATGCTGGAGAATAAGCGTCATTTGGGTGCATAAGTTCTGTTTCTTAATTTGTTCTTGAATGATGTAATGTGGTGAGCAAAGGAGAGCCAGCTGTACCCAGCATGCCGTTCAGAGGTTCAGTTAATAGGGGGTCCCCTTTCAATACACTACACAATGTGTAACCTAATGCACTCCTAAAATATATGTCCAGTAGATCTGAAGAGTTTGCAATCGTCTCTGCACGGATGAACGGTTGTTGAGAAAAGGGAGGACAGACTCAGACAGACAGAGACTCCTATTCCAGTGTGATTGTACTGTGAAACTGTATTGTTTTCCATCTAACTCATCCTTACTATGTTCAGAACAACAGACCTCTTGACAGGACACCAGGGCCTATTCCTCGTACGTCGCTAACTGAGTAAGCCGGATACGTTTGAGGATGAGATGAGAGTCAATTTGAGCATTGACCGTCTCACAGACTGTATGCATAGCCGTGCACTTTTTTGTGAGTGGTACATTATTGTACAGTGTCGGCGATGCCGCTGCATGCCGTGCTGTTCGTAAAGTTTATTTGGTGCTTAAGAAACTTATGGATGTGTTCAATACATTACCATGGCACATATTGTATGGACTCACCATTCTGAATCATGTTTGTGTGCTTAGGTTTTACTTGCTCCCATGTCCTCTTGATGGTTAAACTACATGGGGGTTGAAAGCACTCATAATTATATGACAGTGTTATTAGTACACCATAGCATATCATTATTGTACTCATGATAAGAATAGAGAGAATCACACACAATTTCTTGTGTGTGATTCACTGCTTCAATTGATTGAATTTCTGATTATGAATAATATACATACACAGATTCACACACACATATTCAAACTCCTAGTTCTATATGGTAATCTACACATACATGTATATACACATGTATAGTATGATACATAAGCGCATACAGTACATATATCCTCATAAGTATCTATTAATCCGTATCAATTGGATACTCTTCGGGCTTGTTTTATCTACTTATTCTGAAAGAGTTGAGATGATTATTTTCTCTATAAGATCTCATTCGATGATGCATTCCATTAAGCCTACTGCCGCACATTTAAAGACATATAATCTGATTGATTGGGGTGATGAGGCACTTAAAATTAGCCTGTACATTTTCCCAACACTTACGGATTAAACTTGTACTTAGGTAAAGTTGGAAAGATATTCAAAGATTCGGACTTCCCGGTTCAATAAATCGTTAGTGAAACGTTGCTGAAATACAAACGATACCTCCCTGTAACCGTAGTGAGGTAGACAACAAGCTACAACCGTAATTTAATTAAAACGAGGTATCGTTTGTATTTTAGCAACATTTCGTTAACGATTTATTGAACCGGGAAGTCTGAATCTTTCAATATCTTTCCAACTTTACACATAACTTGTCTGCGATATTTTATATTATATATATATTTCGCAGCGGTGGCGGTGTTAGATTCAGCCATGATTATGGTCTTGACTTCCTCATAAGCTGTCATGATCATCTCCTGCTCGCCAGCGGAGAAAAAAGACGCTCTTTCTTTTACTTTATTCGCTATTGTTCTGTTAGAAAATCATGGTTTCGGTGATTGACACTTCCCCCCTTTGACGTAAAACGGGCACGCCCAATTATCCTGAGTACTGAGGTCTTGTTCGACTTAACGAGACTGTTTGAGCGCTGATCAGCCTTTGAGGAACCGAGATAGCCTGCCTTCAATCATCTCGGTAATTTAAGCTGGATAAGTGGACATTTGATCGACTTAGTTGAGCGACGTACGAGGAACAGGGCCCAGATGTCATATAGTGTATTGTGACTGCTTTGATATTCAAATAGAGAGATGAAAGAAAGTGTTCTGCATCAGGGCCCTGGATAAACCCTGGATCCTTAGACGACATACTGAGAAACAGGTTATTTTTGTGTTCTCTCATGATTTTGACATTACAGATGGAACGGAGCCGTCACACATGCACTATGAGAACGATGAGAATTACTTCCGAGGGTACGAGTGGTGGCTGATGAAAGAGGCCAAGAAGAGGAACCCAAATATCACACTCATAAGTAAGAAAGAACAGTGTCGTTACTTCTGCTCTAAACTGCTGGAAACTCAAACAAACTGCTGGTAAAAGTGAGATCAATTATTCATCTAAATATGACTTTATTACCTCTGTGAATGATATCAAGAAAACCTGGTTGGATGTATGATGACTTTTTTCATGCCTTTTTACAACGCGTCATTCATTAGCAGTAAACAGGGCTGATGGGAAATGTGGTCTTACTGTGCACTCAGACAGAAATCACTGTATTGTCGAGGCCGTTCGTTTGACATTGATATTCCATTGATGCTACACAATGCATCTTCATCTTGCATGTGTCTGTTGGTGTCTTCACGTAGGTCTACCCTGGGCATTTCCTGGGTGGGTGGGCCATGGTAATAACTGGCCCTATGACTTCCCAGACATCACTGCAGCATACGTGGTGAACTGGATCCTCGGAGCCAAGCAGTACCATGACCTGGACATTCAGTATGTTGGGGTGCGTACTCATTTACTTTGAATCTCATTCATGTTCTAGCTCCACACTGCAAAGTATAACTGCCTTTTTCAGCCCAAACCTTCAACAGAGGACATAGTTTTTTGTATGAGGTTAATGCAGTTAAAATGCAGTCAGACCTAGCAACACCTTTTATATCATGGTATAAGTGGGTAAAACATATTTTTTAAACCTGTTGATTTGTTTATCTTTAACAATAGAAGTCTGCTTTACGCATCAGAATGCTGTTATATTGTTGAGGTACAACTTGGGTGTTATTTTATTAAGGTAGACCGATATACCTACGGAATCGGTGATAACATTGTGCTCATCAGAAACACCACTAGCAGTCAGAAGATAAACTTGTTTTGAAATCAAAACTAAGGTGTGTGTGTGTTAAAACTGTCAATCACAGTTTATAGACTAACTTCCTGGTTCTGCTTTAACATACTTACTGGAATTGTGCACTCACAGGATTCCTGTAGAATGACATAATTGCATGCCTGCAAACTTGTCGCTTTTTGGCGAAATTCGGCGTTTTGAATAAAAAATATGTCATCCACGTGAATCGTGTAGATCCGTAGAGGTTTTTTTTTTTTGGGGGGGGGGGGTCAACTGGCCAGCCAGCGTTTCTCCGATTGGAGTGAGACGAGGAGAAAAGGTGATGTGGTGATCTTTGCAATAAAACATCTTTGATGTGACGTGTCTAGTCTTGTCCAATCAGCGTTAAGATGTCTACACCATCTCCACTTCCTTAACCTTTCTTGCCCGAGAGCCCCCCCACCGGGGGGCTAGTGGTACCGACTGGTACCGAAGAAAGCCATTTTTCAGTACCAAATATCATATTTCCACAACAATGCAGCATACCGTTTGAACGACGAAGCTTGCATGAACCGAAGCATATGTAACACTTTACACACTCAAAACACAATAAAACACGATCTACGACCTAGCCTCGTACGATATTTCGTCACTTTTTCGCGTTCATTTGGCCGCGACACGCATCAGAAACAGCCCCTCAAAAGTCGTTTTTCAACCGTCCATGGTAAAGCTAGGTAGTTAGCAACAATAGCATTTGACCACGCTTCGAATGGATATCTCCGATTTCGTCTCCGGGACAAGCTTCAAACATTACCGGGGGACAGCAGCCCCCAGCATCTATCACTTTGCCAAAAAATTCTGGGTCGGTACTCACGTTTTTGAAGCAAAATCATCAAACCGTGTCCTTAAACTCCATTTTGACCGCTGATTCAGCTCATTCTGTACCACTTCCGTTCTAATAAAGTTGTGAAAAAAAGGGGGGTCAAATAAACTGGGGGACAACATTCCAGCGAGGCAGTGTCGCGTCATGACGCGCCGAGTCTTCGGCTTAGATCGGAATTTTTCGGAAAACTAAAGACTTCCTGGTAAATCTGTTAACGCCTTTCGATTGGCCACATGCAGCCACGTGCACAGAGCAAAAAAAAAACGAAAATCGACCAACCAGGAGCTCTACAATGGCGCAATACACACCAGCTATTGCGCAATTCTCCCGTAGGTCGCCGGCCTGGAGAGGCTTTGGAGACGGTTCCAGCTCTCCAAAATGGTCCACTGCATGCGGAACTCTGTCGACTTTTAACGTTCGTCATTATCGCGAATTAGGAGGAAAAAACGTAACGTGATGAAACATGAAGCCCCCCCGTGTTCCGGTTCAGTTCACGCTGTAGCGTGAACAGATCCCGCCCCGGGGAAAGCGGGACAGGCGTGCGCACCTAACACGGTGGTTACTCCTTAGGGTTGTTCTTCCCGGGTGAGTTAGTCTCCTCACGGGGGTATCAGAACAATGCCATAGGTCTTTTATCTCACCCCGTAGCTGAATCGTTAGGATTTTCGGAATTAATTGTCTTTCTGAAAGTCTTGTACGGCTACGCCCTAGGCGCTCTCAGTAGGATGTAACCCTAACACCCAGTATGAATAGTTATGTAGATCGTCTATACTTTACTATTTTTTTTACGATTTTGGCTGCCACAATTAAATGAGCATGATCGTCAGCGATATTGACGTTTAAAATGCGTGCTCTGCTACATATCAAATCAAGCACTTCCTCAACTAAGAGTCAGCCAACCACCAGGGGGAGAACGAGATGGGAGGTGTCATGCACGCACCCTGCAGCGGCAGCCTCAAAACAAGTTCTGTCTGCAGTCGACTCCGGTATTACTAGAAGAGTAGAGAGAGACAGACAACAGAACAGAGAGCAGACGGTCACGGGTGTCGTGTGAAAGGTAAATAAAATGTCAGGAGCAGAAGGCGAGGAGCTAGTCCCTCGAAAAGGATCATCATCAGTTATCTGGACGTTTTCTGGATTTAGGGCAAGTGATGTTAACCAAGAACAAATCATATGCACAGAGTGCGTTAGAGTTGTGTCTGCGCCGCATAGCAATACAACTAACTTGTTCGACCACCTGAAAAATCACCACAAACCACAGTACGACGAATGCATTCAGGCCAAAGCTAACGTTACCTCACTGAATCTCCGTCCATGTCCATTTAATTTTGGGTAAAAAGTGTTTTATTGTTTTAGTGTATTTTATTCATATTTTCCTTCTACGAGATGCACTGTGATAAGGACCAGTCTGATGCAAAGATTTGTACATTAGCCAGAATGTAGCACAACAATGGAAGTGGAAGCGGTGTTCTTGTTCATTTAAATGTGAAAGTGCAATAAAAAAATGTTGTCCCTAAAATGTATGAATAATCGTGATAAATAATCGTGATCTCAATATTGATCAAAATAATCGTGATTATGATTTTGACCATAATCGTGCAGCCCTACAACCTACCTTTGCGTATTCTGCCCGCGCACTCATTGCTCGTCACCAAAGTCTTCCACAAGCTGCTAGCTCAACAGCTGTGAGTGCTAACAGCAGCCATGTTGGTTGTTTATGTTCACAATGATAATTATGGGGGAGTGTCTTTGGAGCGAGGCCTGGCGGGGACGGGCTGTCAGGGTTGCCGACTTGGTGACTTTCTTGCTACTTCTTACGACTTCTTGTGAATATAATGCAATACCTTTTATTTCAATATATTGGGTTGGTAGGTAGGTAGAGGTCCCGTGCGTGCAAATCAAACAGCCACGCTCGTTTATTACTTTTGCGAGCGCTCTCACATCACTCCGAGCAGAATATCGCTGCTCGCGCCAGCAAAATTGCAGCCTGCGAGGAGAAAACCATGGTTTTAGCATGAGGGGTGTCCCCTAGCATGCGACCGACTACTATCACTGCTCTTCTGCTCGCAAAACTTTCACCTGCTCGCTTGCGAGTATATTTTCTTTTTGACACTAAGTGGGCGGACCCAGTCACCATTGCATCACTAGATTTAATTGGTTACAATCCTCGTCTTTGGATTGGCCGGATATCACTCTGACACAGACGCTCCTCCGCCACTGAACACTACTTCACTACATCTCAGAGGTATATAATGTACTTTACTGACACTACAAATCTACGATGATCTTGTAGAATATGATGCATTGCTGTAGATTAACCTAACCAGCAGTATGTAAAGGAAATAAAAACATGCAGCATACACGTTAATGCAGTAATATACACTCACCGGCCACTTTATTAGGTACACCTTGCTTGTCCCGGGTTGGATCCCCTTTTGCCTTCAGAACTGCCTTAATTCTTCGTAGCATAGATTCAACAAGGTGTTGGAAACATTCCTCACACATTTTGGTCCATATTGACACGATAGCATCACGCAGTTGCTGCAGATTTGTCGGCTGCACATCCATGATGCGAATCTCCCGTTCCACCACATCCCAAAGGTGCTCTATTGGATTGAGATGTGGTGACTGTGGAGGCCATTGGAGTACAGTGAACTCATCGTCATGTTCAAGAAACCAGTTTGAGATGATTAGAGCATTGTGACATGGTGCATTATCCTGCTGGAGGTAGCCATCAGAAGATGGGTCCACTGTGGTCATAAAGGGATGGACATGGTCAGCAACAATACTCAGGTAGGCCGTGGCATTTAAACGATGCTCAATTGGTACTAAGGGGCCCAAAGTGTGCCAAGAAAATATCCCCCCCCACCATTACACCACCACCAGCAGCCTGAACCGTTGATACAAGGGTGGATGGATCCGTGCTTTCATGTTGTTTACGACACATTCTGACCATCTGAATGTCGCAGCTGAAATGGAGACTCATCAGACCAGGCAACGTTTTTCCAATCTTCTATTGTCACATGTTGGTGAGCCTGTGAGCCTGTAGCCTCAGTGTCCTGTTGTTAGCTGACAGGAGTGTTACCCGGTGTGTTCTTCTGCTGCTGTAGCCCGTCTGCTTCAAGGTTCCACGTGTTGTGCGTTCAGAGATGGTGTTCTGCAGACCTTGGTTGTAACAAGTGGTTATTTGAGTTACTGTTGCCTTTCTATCATCTCGAACCACTCTGCCCATTATCCTCTGACCTCTGACATCACCAAGGCATTTTCGTCCACACAACTGCCGCTCACTGGATATTTTCTCTTTTTCGGGCCGTTCTCTGTGAACCCTAGAGATGGTTGTGTGTGAACATCCCAGTAGATCAGCAGTTTGAAATACTCAGACCAGCCCGTCTGGCACCAACAACCATGCCACGTTCAAAGTCACTTAAATTCCCTTTCTTCCCCATTCTGAAGCTCGGTTTGAACTTCAGCAAGTCGTCTTCACCACGTCTAGATGCCTAAAAGCATTGAGTTGCTGCCATGTGATTGGCTGATTAGCTATTTGTGTTAACAAGCAATTGAACAGGTGTGCCTAATAAAGTGGCTGGTGAGTGTATACTGTATCCTAAAACATCAGATATAATAGTAAAACACAGGGAACAATTTACTGCACGGGTACTTTTACTTTCGGTACTTAAAGTACATTTTGCTGATAACATACTTGACTAAGGTTTTGAATGCAGGTATTTTACTCGTAGTAGATTGTTTCATCAGTATGGTATTAGTACTTTTACTGCAGTGAAGGATCTGAATAATTTTTCATCCACTAATTTATTGTCAGAGATTTAAGTTGGGCAAACAGTTAATATACAAACGGTGGTTCCTAACCTTGGCTCTAGATCCTCGACCGGGTTAATTCTTGCTCATAGTATGTACAACTACATTATATCTGTTAACTTCTGTAAACACATCAGTATGATTAGATATGATCACATTATGTTTTAATCAATGAAGAGGTTTGACTATCAAACCCATTGTATGTAATAGAATGATGGAGTGAATTTAAATCAATCTCTGCAACTTGACTCCAGTTTATTTACAAATGAAACACAATTGAGTAATTGTATTTCAAAACCCTATTCACATGCTCACTTTCAGATTTACCTCAATATAAAGTGGTTTAGATCATCTGGATTACTTGTTGGCTTGTTTACAACCTGTCTGAGCTTCTGACTGCTTGTGCTTCTTGACCTGCATGACTTTTTTTACCGACTTCATCAATACAATAAAATGTTATGATAACCAATAGGAATAATAGCCAACACTATGGCAATATGACACAAGTAGTAGTAATACACTGGAATAACTTTACAACTAACTTGGGGACAATGTTCCAGTAAGTATAGGCGCTGTTACACCATGCAGCTCTAAAGTTCACATGTAACCCTTTTGCATGAAAAAGTTGAACATATAATGCTGCTTGATAGATTTGTTGTTTGCTGTGTAACTAAAATTCACTTTCTTCTTTTTAGATTTGGAATGAGAGAAACTATGACAGCAAGTACATCAAGGTAACCCTAACCGCCTATCTTTTAATGCCGTCTCATTCATTTGACTGATACATGTGCATTATGGGTAAGCTCAGCCTAAACTGTAAATTAAAGGAGAAAAACAGCCACCAACATTGAGTCGTGTCCCACGTGAGAGATGCATTTTAAATCTCAGTGGTCCAGATCCTTTTGGACCAGTGGTCCAGTTGTAGCTTGACTTTTAGCTGGGTTGCTCTGAGAGCATGTCTTTGTTGCCAAGGTGCTCCGGAACACGCTGGATAAAGTTGGTCTCACCGGTGTTGGCATCATCGCAGCAGACGGCGATTGGAGCATCGCAAATTCTATGCTCGTTGACCCCTACCTTAATGATTCTGTTGAGGCGATTGGGTGAGTACAGTTGGCTCGATGTCACACTCAGAAGTTGCAACATATAAAATTCTCACTGCATAGTCAGTAATTTGATCCAGTGCAATCACAATGTAAAGGTGTGGGGTTTCAACCGTGTGCTGCGAGTTCACCGAAGGACAATGTAATCCCTGACAACTGATTGACTAAACATGTGATGCACAGATGGTGAAATGTCCACTGCAACAATCTTCTTCTCTACAAATCCATCTGCTGTACTTCCTCAAAGCTGAATGTTTGTGGCTGTTTTTCTGTTGGGCGTGAAGAATTAAAAGAGACAGTTCAATCATAGACTAACTTGATAACTGTACAGTATTCTGCTGCCATCATGTAAAACAAAGCAAAATGCGATGTTGCAAGTGGTTTTAAAGCTGCACTAATATTGTTTAAAGATGGGGTTGGTAATCTTCCTCAAAAACATTTGTGTTTTGATTACATTCTGACAGCAATCAATGAATCAATAAAATGCTAAAAAAAGAAAGAAGAAAAAAAACGGTATCTGTTGCGAGACTGTAACAAGCTCGTCCAATCATTTCATTCGGCCCCATCCCGTCTGTCGCTGACAGACGGGATGGTGGCTCTTCATATGTGTGGACATGCCGATGTATTGCCGTTATCGTATCTCTCTCTTTAAACAATGCCTACATACCGTAACGGTTTTGTCCACCACCCTTATCTGTCATAAGTTACGGGGAAGACAAAATGATCCCAAACTTGTGACTTAAATGACCCGGGGGCTTCTCAAGTTCCTCCACTCGCCATGACTTTCACCGTTAAATGCTTTTAACCTGCTCCGTTCACGTGAACACATGCTTTATATCTGTTCACTGACACTTTGCATTGATATTCGGGGACTTGTTACTTGAAAAGGAACAGCAGCAGTAAAACTTTATTACACACTATGAGGATTACACTGTAAGAAAAAAAAATGACTCGAGTGATCCGAACTGTGAGGGGTGATCCGAACTGTGAGGGGTGATCCGAACGGATCACGGATCGATCCGTTACACCACTAGTGTGGAGTAACTTGAAATCATGTCCCCAGATTAAACTCTGGGAAGTGCTTGATATTTAGCCTCAATAATCCACTCTACAAAGGGTTGTAGCCTTGATTAGTTTTAATTCAAGTTCAAGTTTCCAGCCCACAAATTCTGTTCTAATAACTTAATTTTTCAATTGTAGCAGGCAGACGTTTTGTGCAAAAAGCTCTTATAAACCAAATTCACACCACCCACCCAAATGGCAGAAACAGTTGGAGACGAGCTGGTGAACATAGTGGAGCATTCAGATAATTTCCTCAGTAGCTGGTGGAGACCAAACCAGGAGAGTGAATATTAGACATTTGTCAGTTTCCCAGAAAGACCACAACAAATTAATGAATTAATAAATATGATAGTCCACAGTGCAAACACGTTAGCCATATCAACTTAATCAGATGACGATATGTCAGATGCTTGGCTGGCTGCCCCCAAGTGGCCAAAAAAAAAAAGTACAAGCGGCTTTAAAGTCCGTTCTCTTTATTTCCAAAGTTCCAGTTTTACATGGTCGCAGCAAGTACTGCTAAAGTCTGTGTGTTCCTCTGCTCTCTGTCTTCCTGTGTGACTGTCACCGGCTGTACCAGCTGCTGCGGTACACTCTGGATAAGAGTGGTCTGGAGACAGTCAGGATCATAGCCAGTGACAACCTGTGGGAGCCCGTAGTCCTGTCTCTGCTGCTAGATCCCGAGCTCAACAGAGCCGTAGACGTAATAGGGTAGGACCATCATCTGCATGCACAGCCTCTGTTGTCAGCTTCTTGTGAGAATTGTCTCTAACACTGAGCTGTTAACAGGAGATGCATGTGCTGAATCTGTGCACATCTATAAAGAGTTGGGAATATAGTATTTACCTGCATGGTGTGATATACATTACTAGCAATATTAATGTGCCTGTGGTCTGCTGTGAGTGCATGAGCATCTTCTTCCATTTGTTTGTGTTTTTAAGCTACTAAAGAAACGGCAATCATATTTTCTGTTGCTGATTTTAATCACTTTTGTGTCGGTACAGAAATATCAAAGATATGTCTTAGATCATTTTGAAACGGTGTCTCCTTTTTATAGTTTGTCCACCAGACAGCAGTGACATGTTTATTTTTCAACTGTATAATGTGTATACATATATAAATGTCCTGCTCTCTACATATGTGGATCCAAATTATATAGTTTCCGAATTTAAGGCATCCCTATTGTTAATGCTTATTTGTGTTAAGAGACAAATGTAAGCAGATCGGCAGATTGTTTTTTTGGATACCTGTCTTCATTTAACAAAATAAGCACTTTGAAATGGCCTATATATTTTATTTATTTATTATCAAATCTTCTCAAAAAGGACTACAAATCTTAAGAAGTCTTTAGTGCCAACTTTCAGTACTTTCTGATACCCATGTTGGTCAAAAATGATGGGAATCTATTCCCCTCCAGTATTAGCCAGACAGTATGTTAAAGTTTCAGCACATTGCAGTGTTTTCCAGATTGTTATTGAGGCTGTGTAACACAGCTGCACTTCTCTATAAGTTTAATTTAAACCATCTGATTACAGTCACTGAGGTGTTAACTCCTACTGTATATTGTCTTCAGCAGTGCATGACATGTTTTTTTTCTCTCTTTGTAATAAACAGGCTCTAAGTTATGAGTATAAACTGTGAAATGAATCACAGTGTGAACCATGACCTTTGAGAGCCAGGTGTTTTCGTTCTTAATATGTTGTATTGTTCTATTTCTAGCGGTTGGCTAGTTGATTGGTGCACTGCTACTATCTACCAATACCGCCATGCATGAAACCCAGTAACTACATACAGTAGTTGGTAAAAGTTGGGTTTTGATATGAGTCTGTTTTTCTAATGTCTGCTCTAACATAGCCTATGAATATTAAATGATTTGCCATTATATTGCTCAATCTAAATCTCGTACTTCACCCTGTCTCAGGAACAGACGACTAGACCGCTAGAGCTAGAGAGATGTGTTCAGGAAAAGCTGGCTGTTGAGATAGCAATGGCTACCCTTTGCTAAAGCTAAAAGGACTTAGTCATTTTCCTTGCTGTTATCTGTAATTGAAAATATGCATTTGGATGAACTGACATCTGCGTATTTCAATTTGCTATTCTACATAACTAAATGAGGCTTAAGTTAATCATGGTGGACGAAAGAAAACCCCACAGCTCAACTCCTGCTAAAGCTAACTAGCTTAGCAAAGTATAGTAACTGCAATGTCAGCTTAGTGGAATTCATGTGATATGGTTAAGTTAAGCTACCTTTTAAATGACACATTTAATGTGTACATGAATGTGATTGTTTTATATTGATATCTATTTATTTTGTGGGAGCTCAGATCTCTTCTCATACTGACCTTGAGTGTTGGTGTGCCATTCAGGGCCCACTACCCAGGCACCACCTCAGTGAAGGAGGCCCTGAAGACACAGAAGAAGCTGTGGTCGTCGGAGGACTACAGCACCTTCAACGATGAGGTGGGAGGAGGCTGCTGGGCTCGCATCCTCAACCAGAACTACGTCAACGGACTCATGACTGCGTAAGTAAATACACAAGCAGCGCTTTGGTGGAACGACAAGCATTTCTGACCAAATGTTTTTTTTTCGTTAGGATTGTAGAATTTCATCAAATGCTTTACTTGAATAACCTGAAATGTATGCTTGTAGTGAATTACTTAGCATCCATTTGTTTTTTATTAACTTATGAGAGAAAATTAAAAAAGGAAGTTTTTTTTGTACCCAGTTTTATATTAGTTTATTTTAAGCAAACATAAGAAAAAAATGTCATGTTTAACTTGTCAGAAAAATCAGATGCCATGGTGGGGTAAGGAGTGACTGTAACGATGCAGATAGAGCCTGGGTTAAGTCCCTGTGTGCAGCTGTCTGCTTGATGACTGGTTCTTCCTCCAGCACCATCTCCTGGAACCTGGTGGCCAGCTACTATAAGGATCTGCCATTCAGCAGAGACGGGCTGATGACGGCTGAGGAGCCCTGGAGCGGCAACTATGTGGTGGAGTCTCCTATCTGGATCACAGGTGAAACCCATTCATTTAAAAAGTTCCAATAAGACAAATATGTTGCTTATTCACCCAGAGCAATTATTAGAGACGGGATGTGTGCATACATCCAAATGCAGCAAATAACAAGGATCATGTAGCCTGGCTTTTAACAAATGCACCAAACATGGCTGGGGGACCTTGTTGCATATCAATCCCTGTCTCTCTCCCCTCATCTGTCTGTTTTCTGTCAAAATATCTGATAATTCATAAAGATGACAACCGGCACCGTGGGAACACATGTTTCTGTCCATGTTTACACTCACTACTGTCAGTCAGTGTCCCTGTGTCTCCACAGCTCATTTGTCCTCACACTGTGAAGCCACAAGGCCATGCTTCACACCTAACTCAATACCACTCCCTTGTTGCCTTTTATGAGATACAATCAGTGTACAAGGTTGAGTTAGCTATTCACATACAAAGCATTAAGGTCGAACCCAGTATTGAGATATAAATGTATAGTTTTTTTTCTTTCCTCAGCACAATTTCTTTGACGATGTCTTTGTTTGGTGTCTTCCTGTTTTTTCTATGTTTCACATGTGTTTTGGAAACATGTAATGGGTCAAATGTTTGAAATGAAATCTAACTTTACCTCATTCATTTGAACCTAATAGAGATGTGATATGATTATTTTGTCACATTTAGGAGTTTGATAGTGGACAGTTATGGGGCCTCTCTGACTGATTGTTTTTGCTCTTAAATAAACAAATATTTGTGAAAATGTTGAGCAAGTGTTGTTTTTAAAAATCTTTGTCATCTGAAACAGTTTATTAAAATGTTACAATTTTGTGCTGTTTTCCTCATAGCCCACACCACACAGTTCACCCAGCCAGGATGGAGCTACCTGCAGACTGTTGGACATCTGGCACAAGGTGGAAGTTATGTAGTGCTTACTGACGGGAAAGGAAACTTCACTGTTGTCATAGAGACCATGGTAAGTTAGGCTTTCCTATTTAGATTTTGACGTTTTGCTTCCAAAGTTTTCCTCCTCTGGTTCTGTATTTTAAGAATGATGTTATAAAGTTGTTATGGGTGTAGCTGAACAGAAAATAAAAGAGCGCTACATGTTTAGGTTTCATGTTTTAAGCCTCTTGTACTATTTTACACAAAACTAACAAAATTCCTCTTGAATGTTTTCTCCCCCATTTCCTTTACAGACTCACGATCATTCAGTGTGCATAAGACCTCCGCTCCCTCCCTTCAATGTGACATCCCAGAATGCAACTTTCCAGCTGAAGGGATCATTTGTAAGTTCCTCTGCGGTCTTCATCACACTGTTTACAATTAGCCAATGGTTCTTTTGTCTTATTCTAGGTTATTTATTCTTCCTAGGCCTCCATTAAGGAGCTCCAAGTTTGGCGGTCACAGTTTAACTTCAAAACGAAAAAGTCCTCCTTCTTTGAGAAACTAACTCCACAGAAGGTAAAAGATTCCTCCTACAAAAAAGCATTTGCACCAAATAACAACTTGACCAGTTTTTTGTACACGTTTGTTTATCACATGATTTCAGCTTTTAGATGGATCATTCACTTTAGAGCTGGCTGAAGATGAGGTTTACACTTTAACCACCATTACAACAGGGCAGAAAGGCAGCTACCCTGACTCCCCTCCCTCTGCTCGCTTCCCTAAAGTCTACAAGGACGACTTTAACGTCCGTAAGTACAGCATGTACAGAACCTTCAAATATCATACAATTTGAATAGCTTTATATCAGACAAGGAAATTATTTCACTGGAACAAACTACAACCTAAGTTATAGTACACATTAAGAGCAATAGATTATGTTTTTTCCACAATTGAAGTGAAACCAGATAATTAGATCCTTTTGGAAAGAATGGTATAACCAAAGTTTAATTCCGAAAATAATTTATTTGTAAAAAGTAATTTAATGTTAAGTTAAGACAGGGCCATAGTGGAAACTATGAGCTTTCTCAAAGTATTAATAAATATATTAACAGTTTGATGTAATTCTTGTAGTTCCCCATGTACTTTATCCTGATACCTTCTTAACAGTCTCCATCCATCTTCTCTGTCTGTATGCGACCTCCTGTAGGAAGCCCTCCCTTCTCAGAGGCTCCAGACTTCGCTGACCAGACGGGGGTGTTCGAGTACTACATCAACATGACCGACCCCGGACCTCACGTCTTCACCTTACGACAGGTTGTGACTGAGAGACCCGTCACATGGGTGGCTGACGCTGACCAGACCATTAGTGTCATAGGAGACTATCAGTGGTGAGGGGATGGTACCTTAAAGTACCTCATAGTGTTTGTTTTCAGCACTGGTGTCCCAGTGAGAATACATACCATTACTTAAAGTTACTATGAGGAACTTTTATGAAACAATCTTGATATAATGCTGATGCCTCTATTCGACCCACCTAAGTAAACAAGACCATCAGCAAAAAGATTGGCTATTTCTATATTCTTAATGCTTTTCACTTGTGACACCGGGTCAGATTCTGTTCCAAATCAGTCGAAATCATGCAGGTTGACCAGAATCTCCTTCAGCTCAGACCGTAGAGGGGCCTTCGTCACTATGGGCTGACCCAGATCCGGCTTCGCTGCCGCCTTGACCTGCTGTTGGAGCTCCGGTGGGAGGTGGAGAGCTCGGCGCTCGGCAGCAGCGTCTCCTGCCTCCTGGGGAAGGGCTTTGCCTCGCTGCTCCGCCGGTCCCTGCTGGAGACCCAGGAAAGGAGGCACAGGAGAACCAGAACCAGGGAAGACTGTTAGACCCTGCTGCTGTAAAATGAGAGCTTTTCTAAAGGGACTCTGGTGCTCTCAAACACTACTGCTTTTGTCCACAGAGACCGCAAAACTCAATACAAAATGAAAGTTCCTTGTAGTAGCTTTAACTGTGTGAAATCCAGGAGCGTGTCAGAAGTCCATCATACATAACAACACACTGTGATGTTACAGGGAGAACCTGACGGTCTCATGTGATGTCTTCATGGAGAGCGTTAAGGCAGGTGGTGTGTTCATAGCAGCCAGGGTGGATAAAGGAGGCCAGTCAGTCCGCAGCGCTAAAGGAGTCTTCTTCTGGGTGTTTGCAGATGGCACATACAAAGTTACCAATGATCTCGGTCAGTAGTATCACCCTCTGCTTCATACACATTTTATTATATCCACCAAAAATGTGGAAATATTTCAATGGGAAAATGTTCTCTGATTTTGGGGTAGACATTTAAAGATTACGGCAAGCTATATTCTATAATTCTTATTGTCAACAAAGGTGACCAAAACCAACAATGTGTTAGTTCTTCTCTCAATACTTTCTGACTTTCTGTCTGTGGCTCTGAATACTTAAATATTTAAAGACAGCTCACAAATGTATGCGTCATATTTAAAAAAGCCGAAATGAATTCCAAAAACTGGCCACTCCAGTTTTTAAGCACACGTTGCTGGGACAGGAGGAAATGGTGCATTTGTTGGGGACTATTTTCAGTGGCGGACTAATCCACATTTGGAGTATTTGGGGTAGTGAGTATGTGGGATTGCTTTAAAATGCCTGTCAATCACTGTGAGAGCACATTTCCACTTGTTTGTTTTTCTGTCTTGGTTTTGGTATTTTAATGAAATTTGTTATTCGGAAAAGTACAGATTACCATAAAACTAGTCCTTTTAAATAAAAAGTAATCTGATAACAGTTGTAAATAAACATATTTTTGAAGATGTTGACTGACCTAAGTACATGCCATTCACTGTTTTGTTCTCTTTTGTCATCAGCTGGACAGAATGTACTTGCGGAGGGACTGTCTGGTACCCGAGCGTATGGTTGGCACACTTTATCACTCACTGTGGAAGTAAGTGGAGATTTAAGGTTCTTAATGTTTGGAAAGCTTTTACACCAACACTCATTCATGTGTCCAATTAAAAAATGTGGCCTTTTGGCAATGTGACATAATGATTAATATGTTGTTAAAGACCAAAGAATATAGCAGCTTGACTGAATCCAAATACTTTGAAGTCTGAAGAGTGCTCATGAAGACTTTGAGATTAGATTAGATTCAGTTTGATTAAACCACAATCCCACATTGGATTCTTTTTGCTATCAAGCTAATTAATTGACATTGAAAATAATCATTAGTTGTTGTCCTACTTGAGTGTTGTTGTAGTAAAATATTTAGAGTTATTTAGTGAGCTGATAGCTTTAAATGATTGAGCAGGTCACACTATAATTTCCATAATACAAAAAATAAACATAAACCTTGTTTTTGAGCAGTCTTGCTTAAACTCCATAGACTGACTCAGGTGTTGCTGGTTGCTCAGCTCAGTAGGAACTGACTGGACCTGCAGTGACTGTTGTTAATGTTGGTTACAATGTAATCCCATGATAACTGAACCTCTCAGCCACACCTGCATGTGACAAAGCAGATAGAGTCCTACTGTATCTAATGAAGTTGATAAGCGTATGTAGTATTTCCTGTAACTTGTCACTGTGATCCCTCCCCCTGTAGGGTCAGTATGCGTCGGGGCTGCTGAATGGATATCCACTGTGGAAGAACGCTGTGGTACTGACGACAAAGAACGGCTGGGCTGCCATAGGAACACACTCATTTGAACTGGCTCAGTTTGATAACTTTGCTGTGGTGGCAGAATATTGATTTAACTGAAAAAAAGACTTACATTAAGATGTGAATATTTTGATCAATTGAATGTATTAACACCTCAGTGTAGGGCTGTACTGAATAGTTTGAAGCTTCATTCATAACGTCGACATTCAAATTATTATTATTAATTACTGACGGAAACATTGTGGTCTCTCACAGACACACACAGCGCAGCACTCAGCCCTCGTCTCTGTAACTGCCTCTGTCCAAACGTAGTGTAATATTCTGCTTCAATCCATATTTGTTGGCATTTGGTCTTTCAAAAACAACATTTTCAAAACGGTCAAACAAGCGGTTGCTCTCCGGCTTGCAGCACACAAAGGGAGGCACGCACCGGTGTCAATAGGGCTGCTTAGCAACATTCTAACACTATAAATTACATCTATAGCACCACAATAAAATATAATCATGATTTGTCCCATCTTTTAGGGTGCTGACATTATAAAATGTGATGTCAGACAGTCAAAGCTTAATTCAAAAACATCAATGAAGGTGTTATTGTTTTTCTCTATAAAGGTGTGACACAAGAATTAAGAAGAAATAATAGGCACATAATGTAATTTCAACACTGTGATATAATTATAAATCAGTTTTTTTAAGGAAGATTTTAAAATATATTTTAATGTTTTGCTTTGTAATGATCTAAAAATGGCTGAAATAAAAAATGTGTAAGATAAAAAGGGGTTATTATAATTGTTTAATCTGGTTGATAAATAATTGGCTTCAACATTCCCTTGTCTAGATCAGTGATTCTCAACTAGCGACTCACTTTTGGGTCGCAGACCCGTTTTCAGTCCTTTGCCTGAAAAAAAAAAATAATAATCCTGTGCTTTTATTTTGAAGGGGATTTTTTATGAAGCGGAGTGCCATCTATTCACACTCCTTAACAATATTTGGCGTTAATGCCTTGTAATGCTAATATCAGCAGAGGATGAACTGAAAACTATCCCTCTGTCTAATGACACCATCAGTAGACGAATTGAAGACGTGTCGGATGACATCACACAACAGACCACAGCTCCAATTTAGGCAAGTGGTCATTCTGCATTACAAATGGACGAATCTACAGACATAACAAACAAAGCAGTTTTACTGGTTTACGTGAAACATGTGTGGGACGGGGACTTACAGGAACAATTTCTCTGCACAAGAGAGCTCCTACTACTACGACTGCAGAGGACATGTTCAGCTCAGTTTCACTTTTCATTACGGTAAATACATTTGAGAAGTTGAACATTTTCCTTGATTTGGCTTGTCATTAAGGGGTGATGGTGGGTCCCGCAGCCAGACGAGTTGAGAACCACTGGTCTAGATGTTGTGAAGAAATGATGAACACTGGTTGGACTTTAGGATGGAACTCAATTGTGTTCCCAAATTGGGGCCCAGGACAGATGGCCACGAGAGATTCAATCAATCATTTATTTGTATAGTACATTTTAAAATACAACAAAGGTTGCCCAAAGTGCTGCACATACAGTAGATAAGCAGTCATACAATCAAAGACTGGATTAATAACAGTAAGTGATATTAAAATCAAGACAAACTGACACATATCACACAAAAGTGCCATGTTAAGATCAAAGGTGATAGGCCAGGGAAAATAAATAGGTTTTTAAATGGCTTTTGAACATTGGTAAGGTGAATGACAACCTAATATGACGGGGAAGGTTGTTCCAGAGCTTAGGGGCAGCAACAGAGAAGGACCGGTTGGCCCAGGTTGTCATTTTTGTTTTCGGAACAACTAAAAGCTGTTGGCCGAGAGATCTTAGTGAGCGAGGTGGGGTATAGGGCTGCAGCAGGTCAGACAGATAGACTGGGGCGGTGCCATTTAAACATTTAAACACTTAAAAACAAATAACATTTTAAAATGAATTCTGTACTCTACAGGTAGCCAATGAAGGGATTTTAAGATCGGTGAAATGTGTTCACTCCTGCGTGTACCAGTTAAAAGTCTCGCTGCAGAGTTCTGCACCAACTGAAGGCGTGATAGAAGTTTTTTGCCGATTCCAGCATACAAAGAATTACAATAGTCCAGTTTTGAGGTGATAAAAGCATGAATAACTTTCTCCAGGTCTTTTGAGGATAGAAAGGCTTTGACCTTAGCTAAGAGTCTTTGCTGAAAGAAGTTGACTTTGACCACGGAGGACTTGGAGGTCCAATATAAAAGATAAATCCAAAATCACACCCAGAGTTTTGACATGGAATTTGCAGTGGGTTGCCATGGGGCCAAGACACAATGAGGGATTGTCCGGTATAGCAGCTGAAAGGTGGGAGGAATTTATTAGCATGATCTCTGTTTTACCTTCATTGAGGCATAGAAAATGTAACGAGAGCCAGCTTTTGACATTAATGAATTTATTGAGGCAGTTCCAGATTTGAGGGGAAGGTATATTTGAATGTCGTTGGCATAGAGGTGATAAGAAATGTTGTGTTTCTGGAAAATTAAAAAAAAAATTAATCAAGTAAAAGCAAAATGGCGGGATCTCCAGCATCAGCAATGAGTAAAAGGTCGTTAAAAACTTTTAAAAGGGCAGATTCAGTGCTGTGAGACGTTCTAAAACCAGATTGAAAAACATCACAGATGCCGTTCAAGCTGATAAAAGATTGAAGCTGTTGAAATACAACTTTCTCAAAGAAAAGGCAAAGTGGATATTGGTCTGTAATTTGATGGGTCAGAGGGTTCCAGATTAGGTTTCTTGATGAGAGGAATTACTGTTGCATGTTTAAAATAGACTGGGACTGAACCAGAAAACTTTTTATAATTGACAGTATGTATGGTCCAATTTCAACAAAAACCTGCTTAAAGAGACCTGAGGGGATGATGTCAGAGTGGCACATTGTAGTTTGTAGTTGATCAACAATTTTAGTGAAAGCTGTGAGGGAAACGTGCTTAAAATGGTCCAACACAACAGAAGAAGTGGGATAATTACTTGGATCAATGTAGTGGGATGTAACACCAGACCTAAGTTTTGAGATTTTGTTCTGGAAGAACCTAAGAAAGGTGTCGCACTGTGTCGGAGACATACTTAAACACGTCACAATCGGGGGGTTGATAACAGAGTTAATGGTGTTGAAGAGAATTGTTGGCCTGTGGCAGTGATTTGCAATTAAGTCAGAGAAGTAGCTATTTCTAACTGACTTAACTGCATTCTGGTAGTTAGTGAGTGAATTCCTTAAGATTTCAAAGGACACATGGAGCCTGTCTTTCTTCCATTTTCTCTCAGCCCTCCTGCACTTTTGCCTGAGCGCCTGAGTGGCTTCATTTAACCAGGGTTGAGGCTTCAGTTTGGGGCAGTATGACCTCAGGGGGGCTACAAGAATTGCAGAATTCAAGGGAGTCTAAACATTTTATTTTGGATTTGATTTGGTCCGCAAGTCTAGGTCATATCAAAGTGTTGCCAGGTCTATCTGTATTAAGATAGACTCTATGTGAAGATGATAATCATGGACTTGGGACCTGTAGGTATCATGCTCGAATGCAAAGTCTTCAGCATGTAATATGCATTGTTGTGATACATTTAGACTATATGGAGGCATGTGTCATGTTTCATAGGGTGTCTCTATTGGTAAAGTATCTTACCCGATAGAAACAGCTTACTGTAATGGCCATTTTGTTGCACTGTGTCGCGCGAACACGCTCTAGTCGCTGGCGCGAGAGGGCCAACTCCATGGCAACAGTCCACCAACAACAATTTTGAGAGGCTAATATGGCGGAGCCCAGGATGGACAAACTCCAAGTGTCACCTCACGTTAGAAGAGTTTTTATCAACAACATAGACTCGTACGCGTCCAAATGTATTGCTCAGGTGAATATATTCAATGTGGAGTTAGTCAAGCTGGGAACGTTATCTAGCGTTTGATGAATTCAGCAGTTAACGCTAACTTTACATGGTGTGTAGCCATAGCGTACCTGGAATGTCATTCACGTAGCACACACGTTTGTGGACAACTTTGGCCAGCAGCACTGATTAGTTCACGTATTCGTCTTTCTCTGCAGTGTTTGTCTGAACATGTGGCCGGACAGACGGAGACTGAGGAAGAGGAGGAGGAGAGGGTGAAAACGCGAGCTTTTCACGTTGTAGGAACTGTTTCTGGCAAATATGACGTGGACATTCCATATGTCCTGGAGGAGTATTTAGTAAGTAACAGTTAGGCCCGTCCCTTCTTATAAACTGTGTAAGTCGGTCCACTAGTCACTGCCAATCGACATTATTGTAATAATAATATGTCATTTTGAAACACGGGCGCACAGCGAGATGCAGAACGAAAAACATGACAAACCAGTAGTGCCTTATTCCTCTCGTGCGTGTTTTTGAATGTGCATCGGGAGGAATGTAAACAGCAATTAAAACCATTCAAAATGTGTGCTTAGTGATGGGCTTCAGAAATCAAATTGGCTTGACTTTAAAGTCTTGTTTGCATTCAAGCAACCGAACAGGGACGAGCTACTTGCAAAGCTGATGGACTGCGACGTTGTCATCTACAACATTACCCAGCATGCTGAGCAGGTGGACGAAGCCCTCTGGGCCGTTTCAGGTCAGTTCTGTCTGGGTTTACACTCTTCATTGTTCGTTATCTTACGAATGTTCACACTTTTTCAATGGGTGACTACAACTGCACCTACAGTATGTAGGCCAACATAGGTTTGGTGTTTAATATTCAATCAAAATTAATATGATCTATCCTCTCATGATTCATTGAGGTACTGTTTGTCTTTATGAGAGTGACATTTCTTTGACTTTGACTTTTTTAAAGTTCTTGGTTTATATTTTGATACTTACTAAACTGTCTGAATTAAATAACTCATGCCTGTACAGTGTCATCAATAGTAGGAGCTGCAGGCATGGTAGCTACTCTTGTTTTTATTTGCCCATAGTGCTACATGACTATTTTCTATAATATAAATATTGCTGCTCAATGTCTGTTTTTAGAACTACTACTACAATCATTACTAATATCATAACTTCAGTCCTGGGATCAACATCAGTCTAGTGTCACACCATGATGGACCCTGACTGTGCTTTCTATTTCTGACTATTATGTCATAGCTGATGCCTTTTAATATCTATCTTCTGTATGTTTGAAAATAGCCTCGGAAATAATTCATGGTTTTTACCTAGAAGAAACCTCTTACCAATAATGACCCCAAATTAATGGAAACCGTCACAATAAAATGTGCATGTCGTGACAGAATAGTTCCATAATTAATTATTTAGGTAATTACCTCTTGTGTTGTATTTGTAGCTCTCCACAATGAAATGGGCCGTTTTTCTGGATCAAAGATGTTCATCCTCGTCTCCACAGTGATGACCTGGGCGTGCAGCAAGCCAGTCGATCCTGTAAGTGGACACATACAGCACCTCGAGCTACTCTAAAATCCTATCTGTTTGTGTAACATGAATCACGTTTTATTCCTCTTTACAGATTGTAATGGAGGTATTTGTGCATTCATGCATTTATTTGTTTTTATTCCTCTTGATTAAAATTGTGCTATTATCTCCAGTTCCATATCATGTAGCATATCCTCTTTAAAACATGTAAGAGATACCACAGAGTATTTTCCTCACATTTTTTTCTGATCAACAGCCAAAAAATGTTCACCTTATTTAATTATAGCAGCAGATCTGATTCCTCACACTATAACAGCTAGTGTTTGGTATTTGTATTTGATAAATTGTTAAATACATTCATATGTTTTTCTGTCAATAATAAAAGGCATGATTATTTTTTATGAGCCATAAAACTTCCAACTCGTCACATGCTGTCTGTTGGTCAGGACACTTGGCGTAACTGTCTAACGCACTGGGTAGCCCAGCTCACGGTCGCAGTCAACACGTGGTTAACATTGTGAATTCAAACAGAAACATTGCAACAATTTGGGTTAAAAATACTACGTCTGCAAAGTGAAAGTGAAACTACATGATGTGAACACAAAGACAAACAGGTTGTTGGTTTCACATGGGACACAAACAGTCCTGTGTTTGTTTGATCCTCCCACCCTGTGTGGCTTTTTTGGTCTTTATACTACGTCATCACACTCCCGGAGCATTTTTATCTCCATGTCTAATAATGACCCGGATGGGTTTACATCGTAGTTACTTGAAAGCCCAGTGCGCCTCATACAGACGCTAACAGGTCTCTTGTGGGCTGCAACATCTGAGTAACTTCAATATGTTTTTTATATATACATTTTTTTTACAGTAACCCCAATGAATGCATTACAGTTCCTTTTAACAATGTCCCAGCTCTGTTTACTCACTAGCGCTGGTCAAATCAGATGTATGTTGAAGTTGGATACATCGTTGTTGTTGTCTGCGTTGTGCTGCAGGATGTCCCTTTCACTGATGAGATTTTCTGGGGAAGAAAAGCACATCCCAACTTCAAACCACACATTGACCTGGAGAAGAAGGTGGTCAAAATAGGAAAAACTGTGAGCTTCAACTTCCTTGACATTTTGTGCAGGAGACACATGTGATTGACAGGTATGGCTCTGACTGTCACATATATGGCTGTTGCTTTTAGAAGAGGACATTGTTCTCTACATACGTGGTGGCGTCAGGACTTCAGTACGGGATGGGAGAGCATGTCTTCCACTACTTATTCAAGGTGAGATTAGAAGACAGCTGTAGACTGTTGCTTTTATCTCCTCATTATACAGACGTGTCTGTCTATTTATCACTGAAACTGAAACACAATCAGGGAGCTGAGTCTGGCCAGATCCAAATTATACTTAGTCTTATTGGGTCAAGTACAGCGTTAACTGAGAACTGATTTTAATTTAGTTTTAGTCTTTTGATGAAAATTTAGATTTCCTCACATTTTAGTTGTTTTTTTTTGGTTTTAGTCAACAACAACATTTTTGTCTAGTTATTGTCTGTGACCATGTGATGGCATTTTTCTAATGTTTTTAATTTACATCCTGCAACTAAGCCGACAGTGTCAACAGAACTACTACGTGTCCGTTTGGATGTATAACCTAACCGAGGCTCAACACTCGTCATGTAGGGTCCCGTTGTATTTCCTCAGGTCTGTTGTCACGTCTAATATGAAAGAGCCACTAGTGATGGGAACTACGGCTCTATGAAGGGAGCTGGATCTTATGGCTCCATTCCTTTTCATCCTTTTCATTTTTATTTTGCCATAGTGCTACAAAGGGCAGCAATTTTTCCATTTTGTCAATATAGAAAAATAAAACTTTCAATTTTGCTGTGACATATATCATTTCAATCAGGAGAGACAAGTGAATGATTAGTAGTTAACGTTTTATTATGATAGATGATGCGTTCATGAGTTACACATCAATTATTTGGCGCTTGAACTCGACGGGGAGATTTGAGATCGAGGTTGTGATTGCCCAAAAATATGAATTCCCCGAGGAGTCCAGACACTGGTGGTGGTGGCTGAGGGTTCTGGTGTGAGTTGGCTGGAGATGCTGATGGAGTGCTGAATCTGCGAAGACAGATGGTGCTGGGGAGGAGGAGGGGTTGCACAAAAACTGCAGCTGGACAACTGAAAAGGAGACAGCAGCAAGCTGATAGGCTAACGATGAGGGAGTGACGCTGTGCTATTGGGCTGGAGCGCCCAGCTGTTAAACAGCTGGATAGCATGTATGACGCCTCTGACAGTGACAGCCGGAATTGAGAAAGTGCCGCTGGTGTTGGAGTCGTATAGAGAGAGAGAGAGAGAGAGGAGAGAGAGAGAGGAGAGAGAGAGAGAGAGAGAGAGAGAGAGGAGAGAGAGAGAGAGAGAGAGAGAGAGAGAGAGAGAGAGAGAGAGAGAGAGGAGAGAGAGAGAGAGAGAGAGAGAGAGAGAGAGAGAGAGAGAGGGAGAGAGGAGAGAGAGAGAGGAGAGAGAGAGAGATGAGAGAGAGAGAGAGAGAGAGAGAGAGAGAGAGAGAGAGAGAGAGAGAGAGAGAGAGAGAGAGAAGAGAGAGGAGAGATGAGAGAGAGAGAGAGAGGAGGAGAAGAGAGAGAGAGAGAGAGAGAGAGAGGAGAGAGAGAGGAGAAGAGAGAGAGAGAGAGAGGAGAGAGAGAGAGAGAGAGAGAGAGAGAGAGGACTACAAGTCTATGCGTGCAAGGATAGTCCTTCCTGACTGAACTTATGCTAGAACTTCATTTCTGGCTACCGTCTTTGTCTCTGATTAGGAATTAGAGTCACAACATTTCCTTATGGTGCAAGAGACAGAATATTCTTTACTCAGATGGTTAGAAGAGTCTTTGAAATACCTCAGAACAGCAGTATACTGCGGGCTATTTTATTTTTCATAGAAACAGCTTAGCTGTGAGACACAAACAGTGGTGAACACGTGTTCTGCTGCTCTTTCTTTCATGGTTGCTGCCAGTGTTTGGTCTTGTCTCTATCTGTTCAGGTTTATTTTGGATTGGGATCTAATTAGGTGCGGGTCCCTTTCAGATTCTGTCTTTTTCTCTAAGTTGACGTTGCAAATGGAGGTGCTTGGATTCAAGGACACATTTCAGACTTGATCTGACAGTAAAGATCACCTCCATTATCATTTTTGAAATTTCGGTACATTTACACCAAACACGTTTCCCATAAATATGGCTATTGTGACTCTATCGGGTTATTGTGCTGACTTTGCACTCACCACCTCCGTTTTTGTAGTACGGGGAAGCCTCTCACGCGAAACAACCTACATCGGGGGGAGACCTGTGCAAGCCTCCTACAGCATTAACCTGACTTTTACATGATTCATTTCACATTTACGAACGTTTGTCTCTGAGTCTGACCAAAAGTAAATACCGAAAGAAGCCCTCTGGAATGCTCATTATGGCTACCTGCATAGGGAGCTACATCCATTACCATTGTAATGTTGGATCAAAGTGGGGGCAAGGAAACATGAACAACCATATGCTGGGTGTTTATTCCAGGTGGGAACAGCTTTTAAAATGTTGTTAATTGCTTTATCTCACGACATGGAGGGTCGACCTAACCTCAGTGTTTTCGTCGCCAAATGTTTGTCCCGTGAAGACTTTGAGCCTGAATACCAACTTAGCAGGGCCCCATCACAAACAATGTGATATGTGTAACTAATTATAACAATCTGTATATTAGACCATCGTGGCTAGGACAAGAACATGAGATACCTGTCTTTGGAGACGGGACAAACATTGTCCCCCACGATTCACATCAGTAGGCCTGGCAAGGTTGGACATATACGTTTTTTTTCTTGATAGCTTTGAAAAATGATGAGGTTATAGATTCCACAGAGCCCTGCTTTGCAAAAAGTTGTAATAACTCTGATCTTTATTGACTTCATTCGGTGACATATACATTAGATATAAAGTTAAATATTTATACAATGTGATTTCTTTCTGTTTAAGTGTGATTCAGAATGTGATTGAACATCAGCCCGAGCCGTATTACCTTCTAGCTTTAGATTCTTCCAACAATACCTTGGAGGACATTGTGAAGGTGTGTATAGCAACTGATTAGACATGGATATAGAAGCCGATTATGTAAAAACAGAATTAGTTTATAATAAACTTTATTGTTTTACACAAAATGACAAATCAGTTTTACACAAATATCAGGTTTTTAATCACATTTGTGATAGAGTAAACTCAAATGCTTGATCTGAACTTTAAGGTGATGTAATGATATGTGAGTTTTCTCTCCAACAGGCAGTTGCCTCTATAATTAGACCAGGGAAGGTCCAGAAAGCCGTTTGAGGAGGCCTTTCTCACTAAGGACTTGAGTGTATGTGCGTACTAGTTTAAAATACACTTTACTGCAATGCTCAGGAGATTTTGTTTTTATGTAATGTTTAATTGCTGTTGACCTAGAAATGATGAGCTGGACTTCTTCCCAGCTCAACATTTTATAAAGCCTTAAAAAAACAGTGCAGCATTTATAGAGATCCAAGTATTTGCTTTTGTTTCTCTGGTAGCGAGATGAGAAGATGGATATATATCTAATGTTTGTATGTTGCTGGAGGCTGCTTGTTTCAGTCTTTATGCTAAGCTAGGCTAACCTCGTCCTGACTCCGGACTCAACACACAGACGCTAGGTTGATATACATCTTATCATCTCACTTGGCAATAAATAGGGGATGAGCTTATTTTCCCAAAATGTTTAATTATTCCTTTAAGCTCTCTTGACGTATGTTCTTTCCCCTGACAGACAATGGAAATCGATTCCTTGCTTGTCAACCTACGCATGGAGGCTGTCCATATCAAGGAACTGTTCTCTATCAACTGGTTGTGTGAGACTGGTCTGGTGGACAACATAGAGCTGGTGGGAGAGGAATACCAGAAAGCCAGGGGACTACTGGTAAAGCAGACGCATGTCCAGTCCCAAGAATTCGCTAGTGTTAAAAATATGAACTGTTTAAATCATAATGAAATGGATAAACTATATAAAAACTTCAAAGATATACAGTTGCTACTTGTTCTAGATAACCCATGTCAGTGTGTTCTCTCCAGCCCATCCGCCTGTGTGTATGTGGGCCTCCTGCATGTGGGGAAGAGCACGGTGTCTCGACAGATCAGTGAATACTATAAAGGTCCAATACATCACTCTGAAGGAGACCATCTCTGAAACCATCTCACAACTGGTGAGCTTCTCTAAGGCACATACACACACACGCACTAGTGTCGCTGTTAACTTTTGGCAGCTATTTTAGGTTGCCTTAGCTTTAGACCAAAATGCTTAACAGTTTGGTCATTTTTATCCCTAAAACGATTTAGTCCAGTTTTAGGTAGACAAAAAGTAATTACATTTTCGGTCAACTTTTCAGTTTAATAAAAAATGCAGTCCTCCTGACTGTGCTCAGTAGTGATGGGCGGTTCAGTCGCACCCACCTGGCTGTTATAACAGCCAATCAGCCAACATGCTGAAATATGCCTTCATCAACCACCCGAACCAGATCCAATCCGCCACAAATGTATGCATTACAGTAGCATAATAGTCAGGACTGTGGACTGAGACAAGAACGACAGAGCTTGTGTACTGTGTTTGAGAGAGAGAGAGAGTATATATAGAAAATATAGAGAGATCATAGAGAGATCTTAAAAATGTCATTTTAGTCTAGTCAACTTTTTTCGTTCAAACAGTTTTACATGTTGATATCAAAATTTGTGCCGTCTCGTCTTAGTTATGAACCAAAACAATTTGTTAACAAAATTTACAGGTGGCTATTGTTAACTAAACACCAATGGACATACATTTCCTGTACATGTCTTTCTATGTCCTAACTATTCCATCTCTAGGAAGAGATATGTGAGGAATGGCTTCCAGATTGCAGAGGATGAGGACGCAGAGGCCAAGAGCTTCTGAACAGCTTGAAGGACAGAGTATGGAGCAGAACCGGAGGTAAAGACTGTGACAACCAGGGGTTCACCCGCCCTGTACCAACCTGTCGCATACACCCCCAGAAAAAATCACTTTGTCTGCTGTCCTCACTGATTAGTCATTGGTTCGCGTCAGCGTTAAATCCCGTCTTTATCTGCAGTGTCAGTTTGCAGAGAGCAGTGCAGAGACAACCTGAGCTGAACTTAGTTATATTTGAGGGGAGAAAGTTCTATTATGATATCTTAGTTTCATTATGGGAAGTTTTGATCTTTTTTTTTTTACTGTCTTTAACAAGTCTCCCAACTTTATGAAAAGTGCAATACTAAATCATTGGAATGCCCCTTTAAGATTATTCTTCCACAGTGTAATGTCAACTCTTTGTCCGTTAGGTTTTTTGGATGACCAGCCTGTTGATGAAGGTGGTGAGGGAATAAGCTGAGTCTAATCCATGCAAGAAAACAAGGTTTTGTTCTGGATGGCTTCCCAAGACATATGAACAAGCTCAAGAGCTCTTCTATGGTGAGACGCTGACACATAGCTACTACCAACACTACTGCATACACTCAGTATAACTATACATACATAAACATCTGTATGTTTTCATGTTTAGCTGAAGAACATGAATCAGAAGACGGAGGCATCCCAGATGGTCTTCATACAGCAAGAAGATGATGCCCAGGTCTGTGTGGTGGTATTTTTCCATGTTGAACGTGCTTTTAGACCATGTAGCAAACACAAGTAACAAAGCTACCGAATATGCCCTCTTTGCGATACAAAGTGTCCAGATTTGTAGTATTTGAAATGGTTTCCTTGTTGTGTACCACAGAGTTTGTGTTGTGCCTGGACGCGTCAGACGTCTTCCTGAAGGATCGGGTGATGATGCTGGCCTGAGAGGCTGGTACGGGAGCACAACTACGAGCAGGAGCACTTCCTGCGACGAACTGAGGCAGATACAGAGGGGAACAACGAGGAGGAGGAAACTGTTGTAAACTACTTTGATGAGCTTGGGACATTCACCCTCCTGTACCTGGGTAATCCATGACGCATGACTACGTTTTGCATTTTTTAAAGCCTTGAATTTCAGATAGGTGAAATAACGAATAGACTCGATTTGGTCCGCCAGTTTTTATGTCCCAACGGTTTCAAACTAACTGGTTCTGTAAGCTTACGCACATTGTATTCATCTAACAGCAGCAGTTGTGGTCTGCCTGTGTCACCACATTCTGTCACAAGTTCACAACTATTTCTGGAGAATGTACGCTGCATCTCATATCACCTGCTGCCAATATGATTGTATAGGTGAGCACTACATCAAAGCCACCGACGAAAAATCGTGTTGAGCTGGATTCAATTCACGAGAGCAAAACAGCCCATTTTCTAGGGCCACTTGAGTGTTCATATCTGCCTTCCAGGGGTCACCTTATTAATAAGGTTATGTCAATAAATAAATAATTACACAATGAAGAAATATTAGATCATATTTTCATATTTCAATAATAATTTCACTAAAATGATAGCAGACAATCCTCAGAGAGTCACTCAGACAATATCAGGAAATTCTGCCGTCTAAAAAGTCATACAACATGCTGTGTTATCTCTATATTCAAGATGAGTTTTACTACACAGATCAGCTGAATGTGTATGAACATACGCAATTAAATGGTAAATCCAAGTCGTCATGTTATTTTAGAGAAAATACTGAGATTTATATCTTATCACAGCATTGTTCCAAAATCTCTAGATAGTATATATAAGCCATATCGACCAGCTACGGGGGGGCCTAAGGTGTGAAAGTTTAGCGTACAGCGTGTCGTACAATGCACTTCTCAGAAACAAATATAATGAATGTGTACACACGTTATATACCAGTTAAAGAAGGAAGATTCTGGGCAACAATATCCTGCAAACATAATTCTAACAACTATATAATCAACTAGACGATTGTACCACAATATCACTATTTTTCGCCATGACTCGGCGAGCTACGCACTCCGGACAAAAGCTACGAACACAAATCTAAAATCTAACACGGTACGACCAATACATCAAGAAAGCACGAGAATTCGACACAGATTCCAGAGATATCTTCCAAATGTCCTCTCTGTGAAACCATTACAGAGATACAGGTCAACTAAGCACCATGAACAACAAACGCTTCTCCGGGCTAATAATCATAAATGGCTCCTCACCTTTACGCTTGAATCCATGAAGGACAAATGCCCATAATTCCCCGGTTCCTGGAGGTAAAAAAAACTGTTCTACCGTATATCCTGTGTGTTTTTTTAACTGTTTCCGTTGATGACAGGGGGCTTTTATAAGGCAGGGTACGAGGGTGGGACGATTTGACTTTCGGCGTATCAAATTTTACGCTCCGCGAGGGACGGTGCGGTTTTGATTTTGACTGGCTTAACGAATCTCGTCACTCAACATACGTTATCCCTACTCAATTCTATAGGCTCTGAGCGTCGCGAAGGAGGGCTCATTGACTGAAAATCGACCAAAGATAGGGCTGAGATAGGCCTCCATAGACACAGAGCAACTGGAATTCAGGACGAGAAAATCCCCTGATGAGAGACAGGAAACAAACTAGAGAGGATCCAAGGGCTCTCAAAAGTGATGCCAAACTGCTGTATTTGGATGTATTGACACTATTAGTGAGAAAAAAAAGTGAAATATATCGTTATATAGTATTATTAAAAATTACAATGGAACAGCTTGGTTCCAAAAAGGCAATTGGCTGACCTCTTTCTGTAGTAATAACCTCTCTAATTTTGTTCTTGCTTCACCCTTTATCAAAGTCAAAATTTGCAGAGAGACCTTCACATATTGTGCTATGATTTGGTGAGAGGTTTTAGGCTTGGAGCTGCAGCATTCCTGCCGCAAAGAATAATAACAATAAAAGTGCTTTTTTTTCAGGGCGAACCTGAAACTTTTCAATTTGAGCTGTGTGCCATCCTTCATTTACTCTTAACCAGTAATGCCCCATCCCCACCGAAAGCCGGATATACTACGGATGTCCCCGGATCACACCCGTATCACCCCGGATAAAAAGAGGTGAGATCCGGGGTGATCCGGGGTGTCCAACTAGCTCCCCGTTTCACACAGATTAACACGGTTATACTACGGTTACGCTACGGTTTCAATCCCGGGTCCTATGATTTCAACCCGGATGCACTACGGTTCAACGCCCGCCCCCCCTTCTCCATAGGCCACGGATCACCCCGGATGTTAGTTGTATGTCCGGCGAGCCGCCATCGTCTTCCCGGATACGGCCACGTGATGGCCACGGTTCAACCACGTGATGGCCACGGTTTTTACTACGGTTCATCACGGGGAAAACCCCACGACCCCGGATCGTCCCGGACTGACTACGGTTTCACTACGGTTCCACTCCCGGATGACCCCGGATCTTGATCCGTAGGTGTATCCGGGGACATCCGTGCATACCTCCGGCTTACTGGTGGACTGGGGCATTACATATACACGGATATTTACATATC